>NDGN011241832.1:0-12196 GCA_002564285.1 Tympanoctomys barrerae | reverse complement strand
CGCTGCGCCTGGGCTGGGACTGCTCCCGCTGGCGCAGGGTAGCAGGGAGCTCTCTGCACACTCCAATACTCTTCTTAAATGGGAGGACGATAGCAAGTTAGGTGCCAGTGACTTTGTGAGCTACTGTGCATCCAGACAAGCAGCACTCTGTCCTCATCCTTGGAGTGGTCATGCGGCAGTGTCAGAAAGCCTGCAAGATCAAGGGTGATTGCAAAGTGACATGATCAGTGCCGAAACAGAGCTCTGTAGGGAGTGATAGCATGGGATGGGGAGCGACGGATTGCTCATCCTACCTGAAAATCTTGGGAGAGCTTCACACAGAATGAGAAAGTGGTACAGATAAAATTGAGGGAACATAATCTGGACTGACAGGATAAGCAGGTTTTACCTGAAAATCTGTAGTAGAAAATTCAAATTCTCATTCATTAGACTTTTTAAAGATCCAATGCAACAAACATTTATTTAACGCCTTTTTATAGTGGCCAGCTCAGCTCACACTGGGGGTGGGGTTGGTGTGGCATGTGGTGCCCTGGATTGAACCTGTCCCTTGCCTAAACTTGACTAAGCAGGTGATTAAGACCACTGAACTATCTCACCAGCCCCGTATTTAATGCTTGACAAGATTAAGTACAATTCTGGAAATGTAAGTAAATAAATTGAGATCAAACATATTATACTTTTCTCATTAGTTTTCTATGTGTATTTGTGTGTGTGGGTGTGTGTGTGGGTGTGTGCAGGGTCTCACTACACCTTGAAATCCTAGTGATCCTCCTGCTTTCTGCCTCCTTAATGTTGGGATTAGAGGTGTGCGCCACCATGCCAAGACTCCATTTCTGGCTTAGTGGGCCTGGGACCAGGGCCAGCATGGCATGTAATGCCACGGATAGAACTCTGGCCCCTGAGCTTGCCTAAGCAAGCACTTAGTCTGCTGAGCTATCTCACTGGTCCTAAAATATATTCTTTTATTGCTAACTTTTTTCAATTGGACATGTTAGAGATCTTCATGTTAACAAAATTGAGTCAATTCAGAGCCATTCTTAAGCCATGGAGAGAATTAATTTCAAAATGACAAAGTTAAGTGAAATTGTGTGCAAATGTTCAGTGAGATCCTCTAATAATATCAACTATGTGGATTTTGTTCTTGTTGGCCAAAAAGATAGGATCAAAATTTGTAAGAATGTTTTATATCAGTTGGTATGTCCTCTACAATGATGAATACATTTCGGATTGAATGCAAAGATAGTAGGTTGAGAAGCAAGGAATAACTATCCTGGAAAACCTTATTTCTATTATATTTTGATCTTTAAAATATACTTAAAACCACACAACTAACAGTTATCAAAACGAAGACATACTTTGATATCTAGTCCATCATTAATGAAAGAAATTAATGAATTAATGTTTGTGCTGAAGGAATGTGTCTATTTTAGCCAGCAGAAGTTCTCTTCTCTCTAAGCCACAGGTCTTACCTTCTATTTGTGCAGTCTACACATACACAGTCTTCTTTAGCCTCGAGCCAAGCAGCATACATGCCTTTCCAGCCTAACAGGAGCAGCCATGTAGAACCACACTGTGGAGCCATTTTGTACAGAGATTGATTTATTGCTTCTTGTGCACTAGACCCTGAGATATTTACAAGAAACTGTAAATCACACTATCATGGAGACAGAAGTCTCCAGCTTTCAAAAGGCAAGCTGTAGATACAGAAGTGGCAGTGGCACAGCTGTATTTCAAGTCTGAAAGCCTAAAATGCAGGAGAGCTGCTACTGTAAGGTCCAGATTAAAAATCAGCAAGAGAAGCTGATGTTTCCATTCACATCCAAAGACAAGAAAAGATCTGGGAAAAGGCAGTGAAGCAGAAAGAGTTCCGTTCGCTTCAGCCCTTTGACCCAGTTCATTCCAGTCTTGTGTGAAATTCACATGTACATTCATACTAGGACAATTAATTTGCTTCTTGGAATCTGCAATGTTAATGTTAATCTTGTCCAGAAATATCCTAATCATCTAATAATTCATTATTTATCTTCTGACTACTTTTCTGTCCAGTCAATCTTATACAAGATTAACCAGCGCAGGAATTATTTCATTTAACAATTATTTAAAGAAAGATAGAATAATAGAGAAAGATCATGATTGATAATGTGGATGTATTATACTTTCTTCCTTCTCATATTTAATTTTTGAACAAAATTCCCATAGACAGGGAAAAGAACAGATTTCCTGTCCCTGTATTTTTCCTGAGAAAATATTGGTACATAAATGAATTAACTGTGTAGGTTGTGTCTTGATATATGCCTTAAACAGCAAAAAGCTGGTTTCATATAAGGGCATAGGATGATTTTTGTAAAGTGTAATTTATTTTACCAGCATTTATAGAGGGTTCAAAATGCAAAACCATGCACCATACTAGTATATGTAAATTTTATTATTTCTACTAAAATACTATTTGAAATGGAAGGTTGTATTGTGTACTTATCAATTTTTATGATAAATTGGAATAGTAAATTTTTTATGTGTTCTTGCTCTCAAAAAGTGAAACAAGTAGTTTACTTAAAGTGTAGTTAACAGTCTGTTCAAGTAAGAGCATTGGATTCATTAAGAGTAACAGACTTCAACTGGGTGTGATGGTGCATGCCTGTATTCCCTGCAATTGGGAAGCTGAGGTAGGACAATAATAAATTTAAACCTAGCTAGGCAACTCAGTAACTACTGAGACTCTGTCTCAATATAATAAAGTAAAAATAAAAGAGACTGGGGGCCGGGGAGATGGCTCAGTGGAGTAAGTGCTTCCCTGGCAAGTGCAAAGGCCTGAGATCAATACCCATTCTGTCAAAAAAATAAATAAATAAAATAAATAAATGAAAGAGATATGCAGTATAGCTTATTACAAAGGCCATGGATTCAATTCTCAGCAGTCAATTGTAAACAAAGTAAAAGCAATATAGTTATAGAACTGAAAAGTATGGTAACTGTATGTGATACTTTGAGTCAGCAGGACTTATATTTAAAAAAAACAAAATGCCCAAGTGCTATTAATTAAAGCCATATCTCAAATGGAATTGCTAATTTCCCTTTGGGAAGGGTGTGATAGCTGGGAAGAAAAATCCTATCTCAGGGCCAGCCAAATAGTTCAGCAGATTAAAGCACCTGCAAGCTGGTGCAGAGGCTGGGGTTTCAATCCTTGGGCCTGGTGTACTGGCCCCACCCCCAGGGCGTGTTGAGATGGCACTTTCCATGTTTTCCTCTTAGATCCATTCACCAGGAGAAACAAACTAGAAAGACAAATCCTATGAGGTGTTCTCTGACCTTTAGGAAATTCCCTTTAGGGAATCAGTAGAGAATTTTAGCACCTATGTATTTACTATTCTGTAGACAGCAGTTTCTATGATGTTCTGGCACTTTGCAAGGTATTGGATAAAAAAATGTTTTTGCTTTAAATATTTCTCAGATTTTTATTTTAGCAAGGCACAATTACGATTTGCATTCCGTACAATCAGACACCCCTGCAGTGAGTTCCAATCTCCTGCTCAGGTTAGGGCTCAAGGCAGAAAATTATGAAAGAGCAAGCACAGCCAGGATCTAGAATGACCAGTTGCCCTCTATTTATTCACTACATCAGGGAAGTGCAGTGGGTTTCTCCAGGAAAAGTAATGGTGACTAGAGTACAGTGAGGTAGGAAGAGCAAAACATTCTTGTAAGAATTTCTGAAGGATGAGGAAGTATATATGTAATTTCTTTTCAGCCCTCAGGCTTCTATGACTCATTAGGAAGGAATGGAGTATTCCAGTATTGCTCTGAAAAGAAAGACAATGGCAATCTTCATGTCCCCTAGACTTAGTTTATGGTTCCCAACACCATACAACAAGAGTGCTTAAGAAAAAAAGGAGAGAGAAGGTCTTAGAAGAGGATCTATTTCTGTATGAAGAAAAATCAAGAAATGTATCCTGCAGAACCTCATATAACTTGAATAGTGAGAAAGGAAGGAAGGGAAGGAGAGAGAAAAAGAAAAGAGAGGGAGAGGGGGCAATAGAAGGTGAGGGAGAAGGAGAATATTAAGGAATGTAGATGAGATGGCTAAATGTCATGCCTCATGTTAATGGCTCTGAGGTGACAAAGTTGATCTGAATCAAATCCAGATTAAATTTAGAGATCAAAATATGGCTGATGCTACACGTGAAAGGCAAGTAGAAAAACTGTAATGAAATGAAGTATGCAAATATTAAAAAGTTGACAAAGACTAAGGCTGTTAGCACCAAGATTTTGGTTTGTTGCTTATGGGCTTTAAAAAATGTATGTATATTTTTACATAATTTCATTCCCCAGAACAGACTTTCTAACTGAGACATTGGTGCATGAAGACCTACTTATGTGCTTTTCATAAAACTTGCTAGGAATTTTCGTAATAAAAAGTAATAGAAAATAATGAAAAAATTTACCCCATATAGAGAAGCAATAGTATCTTTACACATATCTTATTTTTAAACTATCAAGATTTCTTCTGACTTTTCCCACTTATTTATGTAAAAAGAAATGCAGACACTGCAGAATTGGGGTAAGAAAACCTTGTTAAGCTTTTTCAACAGTCCCTGTTACAATGTTCTAAGCAATTACTCTTTCTGTCAGCAGGAATGAAATTTACTAGCATCAGAGTGCAAAGAGTCACATGTATTGCTAAGAATTACAATGTAAACTGCATGCAAATAACCTCCTAAGTTCTAAGAGCTTGTTTTCACCTATTCATGTTGTTGGGGCTCTTGTTTTTCTTTTCTTTTTCACTGAAAAAAACCTTGAATTTTCTTGATTTCAGTGAAAAACAAGAGTGCTAATAATTCCTACTACTAGGAGAAAAATTAGGATAACTTTGTTATTAATACAGTAAATGTTTCATGTTTTAAAAATCATGTAGTATTAATATTTATAATATTAATAATGTGCTAACAGTTGCTGACTCCTTTCTAAAAATATGCAAAACTTTTAGTGAAAGGTTCAATAATGCACAAATTGTATTTCTGTCTGAGAGTATTAGATAACCTGAAAGAACTGTCTTGAGTTTCTGAAATCATTCTTTCTCCAGTTGTAAGCACATCTCTTACCCCAAAATCTCATCCACGCCAAAGTTTAGCCATCCTTTTAAAGATGTATTAGTAATGACATATGAACATGGTATGACAAATAAAACAAATCTTAAGTATGTGCTAAAGCAAAGCCAGCAATCCATTACGGCATCTCACTTTCTCAGATGAGGCCTTTTAGCCACTTCATCATTTTGACTGCCATATTTACATACACAATACATACACCACATGAATGAAATAATATACAAAATTAGAAGCACATAATTGTTAGCCTGTAGATCTGAAAGTTGGGAAGCAGTCTTAAAATGTCTCATCTAAAACAAAAATGAGTGATTATCAAGGGTTTTCTTACCTGTTGAGATTTCTAAGCACACCTGGAAGGATCCTGTCTGGATCCCTCGCTCTAAAATAGCCACATGTCAATGAGTTTGCACTGCTGAGGGAAGCTGATAAACCAGTGAATTCCTGATAATGATACTTCCACTTTTCCTTATGTGGCAAAGGAGATTCTAGGAAATACATTTCTTGGCTTCTTCTCTGCAAAGCAGAGTGCATTAGAGCCCAGGAAAGATCAGTGGCACAGTGCCTGCCTGGCAAGCACAAGGTCTTGAGATTCATTCCTGGTACCAAAAGAAAAAAAAAAAAAAAGAAAAGCATTTACGAATGTGTACAAATGATGTATTAATGAGTAAAAATATTTTTATTCCCTTAAATCTTTTATTTCTAAGTTTAATAATTGCTTGTGATACTCAACAGCTTATGTTTCTATATTATGATGTATACAGTTCCTAACACCTTCCAGCAGTGTGTAAACATGTTTAATTGCACCTGGGAGCCAGCCTTTCTGTTCCTTATTCCTGGAAAGGTCTGCTGGCTCCATCTTGCCCCCGGCTGAAGCCGTGGAGGCCCTGGCTGTTTGCTCACTTCCCTCTTTTCCCATAATACTTTTCCTCCAGATGGTCCTCCCCACTACGTTGCTTGTTCCCTGTGTTTCATGACACAGACACTCCAGTAGCCTCATAAGTAAAAATGTGGGCAATGTTACTTACTTCAAGAATACACTTTCAATTGTCCTAATCTTTCATTAATAATGCGGTTTTAGGTGGAATGTAATTTTCCTCAGTATTCATGACTCACTAATCTATTGTGTTTAAACCCTTAGTACTAGGCATTTAAAGTCAGAAGTTTGCTCATTATTTTATGTGTTCTTTTTGTTTTTAGTGCATTTTCCCCCCTTAGATCTTTTATTTATCTTCTGTGGGAGAAATTACAGTTTGGTTCTTTCTCTAGTGGTACATGATTTGATAAAGACTCATTTTTGTATATTTGACCAGAAACAGTTTTCTGGTTACCTGTTTCACTAGACCAATCGGGGAAAAAGTAAATGTTCTACATGATGATTTCTCTCTGCCAGGCTGATTTCTCTTTCCCTTTTGACAGTCTAATGATGTGCTTCTTAAATTAGTTACTTAGTGTTTAAACTTTTCTTTCTTGGGCTGAGGAGATAGCTCAGTGGATTAAGTGCCTGCCTAGCAAGTACAAGGTCTTGAGTTCAATCCTCAGTACCAAAAAACCAAATTCTTTCTTTTATGTAACTTCTGATACTTTAAAAAATATGCCTTCTTTCATAAATATATTTTAAAAGAATAAAACAATTTTATTATGATTTCTAATTTTATCTATGATTTGAAATTTTATGGATAGATGATGCTAAATGTTTAATATAGTTAAGAGTGTATTAACATAATGTGATATGTGCTTAGACAAAATTGAGTTACTATATAATAATTTAAATAAATATATCACATTATATTTTGTTAGGTACCAACCCATGTGATCAATAAGATCAGGCATTCTGATGTGAGTTGATTTATTGAAGGCAGCAAACAGGGTGGCTGTCTATCGTACCAAAACAGTGGCAAACAAGGCGAAGCACATGGGTTTTAAAGGCTTTTTTGTGGGAAAGTGTTTGCTAGTTGGAACAGCTGAGGGAGAGCTGCTCTTGGCAAGGCTACCTGGTCTGTGGGGGACTTACCATGTTAAAGGAGAGCTTCTGTGGTTTCTTGCCCAGGTCAAAGTCAGGTGTTCTGAGATTCTGGGCTTGGCTGTGCATGGAGCAGAAGGGGAGAGAGCTTTGGGGCATGGTGTGTGGGAAACCAAGAGGGAGAGTGTTTGGGGCAGGGTGCCTGGGAAGCTTTGAATCCTGACCTATCATATTTTATATTATTATATGTAAAGTAGTATCTTAGTTCAAGAATGCTTGTGTTTGGTTCAGAATCAGATGTGCTTGGCAAAAATCAGTTTTCATTGATGAACACTGCATTGCAGCCAAGCACAACTGTAGACATCTTGTCCAGAATTATAAAACTAAGTCAGTTTATAAACTGAGGTAGCACTGTATTGTATTTCTAATACATTTCCAGGACTCTATTTTTATTACCTTATTTTTAGTGGCAGAGGTAGTATTTCTTTTCTTCTTTGGTTTCTTTTAGATGATTCCGTTTTAGTTCTCATCAATGAAGCATTTCCCTTCCTTATTCTGTTTTAGTGAATATTATGCTTTACTATTGCTCCCTGAATTATCATGACATATATCTAATTTTTCCATGTATTTGTTTATTGTTCTAGTTTCAACTTTCTGTTTTACTTCTTAATTATCTATCTGGGGAACTAGGCTGTTCACTCTTCACATGTAGAGTGAACTGGTTAGAAATTCTCTAATTATGGGCAAAACAGAAACAACAAGGAGTGACCCTGAATCCCTGGTGTTCTGATTCAAAAGTGCTTCTGTTACATACTCTCAAATGCTAGACTACCACATATATTTGCTAAGGACAATTGTTAAAATTAATGAATCTTCTAATTTTCTTTCATGGGGCATGTATACAAATTCTGGCTGGATGAACCTGGGAGCACACAGAAAAAGTAGGTCAAAAGCTTTTCCTGGCCAATGAAAAGCTCTGATTTGTCTTTGGCTTTGTACTTCCCAACCTTTCTGTATACCTGAACTCAAGACTCATGTTCCTTTTGAATAATGGCCTGGAGGGTGAAGCTGGAGGAGGAGTGATATCTGGGTTTATACATCTCTGTGTAAAATGCTTACCATCTTCCCCACAACCCTGTGGAGCAGCTGCATCCATCCATCCATCCATCCACCAATCACTGGTTACTTGGTTACAAAACTTCTGCACAACTCCCTTCTGTCTTGAAATTGAAGTTTTAATTCAGGCAACATGTCCTCCTCAAGCATCTTTAAAGTCAGAGAAGATAATGTAGAGCCACAATTAGATTTTAATTTGAATACTTGTTCATCTGCTTTCCTACAAGAAAAGAATGTTGAAATCATTTTTCTTCTTTTCATTTTTTAAAATTTTATGTATTTGGTACAGGGTCTCACGCCACAGCTGGACTCATACTGATCCTCATGTGTTCACCTCCCCAGCATTGGGATTAGAGGCATGTGCCACCAAGTCCAGACTTCATCATGGCTCAGCAGACCTGAGGGTGGAGCTGGCATAACATGAGGTATGAGGGATCAAACCACTGTCCCTGTGTTTGCCAAAGCAGGCACTTAGTTCACTGAGCTACCTCATGGGCTCTCTTTTCCTTTTGTTAAATCTGAGACTTTGATCTTCCTAGTTTATAGCTTTCTTGTCATATGCGCATAAGTGTCTCATTTACTCTTTTATTGTTGCTGGGACAAATATGTGTCACCCACAATGAATGAAGGAAAGGTTTTTTTGTTTTGTTTTGTTTTGTTTTGTTTTTTTAAGCTACAGTTAATGGAAAGCTAAATAAACCATACTCATCTGGCTCCAAGGCTGAGTGGCACAGGGTAGTTCATGGTGATGGCAAAGAGCAAGAACAAAATGGCAGGAGCAGTGGCAATAATGGCTACAGGAAGCAAGTCTATCTCTCTGTATCTCTTAAATTACATTCTGGCTATCTGCCCCAGGGTGGGTGTAGCATTCACACACATAATCCCAGCAGTACTCACACCCATAATCTCAGCCTTGGATCATGAATTAATCACAAACTGTAGAACTGCACCTTGATGACTTCATGAGGCTTTGGGGGAACAAATACACACAAGCTATAATAATAAGTATTGAAATTCATTTTTATGTAATGTAATATATTTTATGTAACCAGAAATTCCTAACATTCAACAAATTTTTACTAATCTCATACAAGAAAATTTAACAGTATAGCTACTTCTAGTGATGAGAACTAGTGAAGAAAGAAACCAAAGTTATTTATGATTTAATATTGTCCAACTCTGCTAAACAAAGCAGAAAAGAAGATTTACATTCTAACACAAATCACATGCATGAGTATAAACCTAGCATCTCAGTGTCCATTTTCATCATAATATGACTTACATACACAGTAGAATTCTAATGCTTTTTATAATGTTTTTTCATACCTCATGAGAAGGAGCAGGCATTATAGTATAATTCGACAAGTTTCGTCTTCACAGATAAATCTTAATCAATGGACATACATAATTGGCTGTGACTTAATTACAATATTGCCACAAATGTAGTGTTATCCTTGAATATTTTCCTACTACAGCAGGTAAATACTGAATTCCAGTTTTAAGTATTAAAGAAATCTTTAATAAATTATTTCATAAAATAGTATGTCAGATCACAGTAGTTTTTGGAAAAGGGATTCAGAAATCAAAGTGTAGAAAATTGCTTTTTTCTTCTGTGTAGGATTCTTGGGAGATGTCACTAACAAGTCTTTGATTATGAATATGCATTACTTCAAAATTAACAAAATTAAAGTATATATATATATACACAATTTTACAACATGATTATAATGAGAAACTAATATTTTAAAACATTAGTTTAAAACGTAAAATCAAAACATTCCATTTAATGAAGTTTCTTGCCCAAATATAAAAACTCTTAACCTTATGAGTATAGAATTAAAATCATCATTTCATATTTTTTCAGTGTAATCTAAACAGTCAAACTTTTACCTCAAAGCAGAAAAAGTACCCATAAAAAGTCACACTTGGAGAGTCCATATTTAATAAGAACATTAAAATTTAAATATCCCTTATGATGATTCAAATCATTAGGTTTTAGAAAACTCCAAGCCCTGCGATTGCAAATTTGTCAAGGCAATTTAGCAAAACACACCAGAAACCTGTTAAATAGATCATTTTATTGTGCCAATGTTTTATTAGCTTAACAGTTCTATTTATTTAACAGGACCCTGCAGCCTTATAAAATACATTTTATTTGGTGCACATGATGTAGCTATTTAAGGAAATTTACATACTGGCATCAACTTCCATGCCTAAGGAATTGTCTTTTTAGTCCATTGTACAATCTCTGTGAATAATACAGTACAATACTAGGTGGTCAGGCAAAGTTGAATTTAATATATGGGTTATTACCTGGACCTTCCCAGGCTCTGAGATAAAAAATATCTTTCTCCAGATAGCCTAATGTGTCCAAGATTTCTCACGTCAACAACAAGTCAGAGTTTCCACAAAACCAGGCCCAGTTTTGAAACTTCATTAGAAAGACTAAAAGAATTTAGTAAAATATAATGCACTCACTATTCTGTTCATTGTTAGGACAGGATACTGTTTAGAACCAGTGAAAGAGATGCATAAGGTAGAGTGTGGCATAAAATTAAACATGCTAGTCCCAGTTGGGCACTATATCTGTAGTCATGGAGGGCTTTAGCTACCCTCACACAGCATTCAACCTGTGTGATCCGTAGCTATCTTTAGATAGGCTGTGTCAGAACTGATATGAAGGAAACCTACTGGTTCTTGCTACGTAACTCATTAATTGCTTGATGATTAGAAAAATGTCTCTCAGAGTTCTTGAGGTCACCAAAGTCTTCTGTATTGAATTCATAGGCTGAGAAGAGAGGTAAGAGGTTATTTATACAAATATGTGTATACCAATGCCTTATTCTATTAACACTAAGGACTGACATTTTTAAGTGAAAAGGGTAAAGTTCTGAGCAGAACAAGATTAAGAGAGGTGCAGATCATCTTTTCAGGCCATCATGACTAGGCTGCTCTGATGCTATTACAAGCACCTACAATGGAGTTATATACAAATGAGTTTTGGCAGAGAGCAAAAGTTGTTGTCACCTATAGGGGCCCCTTGAGTGATGGACCTAAAAAGTTTTGGGACATCTTTTAGTTTAATTACATGTATAAGGCAATTTACTTCTTTTTTTTAGGAAGCAATGAAAATTAACCAAGCTAACTTTGAGCAAAGGACAGCTCTGTAGCCACCATTGTTCACATGTTTGGGAAATCAAATAAAAGAAAACAAAGAGAGAAGGCTAAAGACAGAGACAAGAGAGAGATAAAGAGGCAGACATCACAAAGTAAGGAAGCAGTACAACAGATAAGAATGATCATACATAAATTAAGAAATGATATGTTAAGGCAGAAGTTGTGGAGAGCTCACAAATAATATACATTCAGGGCTTTCTTTCACATAGAGCCAAAAATGCCCAAATACCCATCTCCGCTATCTAAATGATTAAATATTGATAGAAGGAAATAAGTTCATCTACTCAATAAGGAGTTAAATCTGTTGACACTGCTCAGGAGCGGATGGGTCCAGTCTTCAAGAGAATCATTTGGAATTTTTTTTTTAATACCTAACCCAAGTTTTTCAGTCATATTCAGGAAACAGAGCACCATTAAAGCAGGCCTCATCCTAGAGTATGATACACAGCTCAGCAAGAGCAAAGTCTTACAGAGTGAGGGGCCCAGCATTAGGGAGAAAATGGGGTTAGGATGGGAAAGGCTGAACAGATGGAAGGGAAGTTTTTGCTGGAACAAAAAAAAAAATCAGTTTTTCTTGTTTGTTGTCAGTCTCTAGCAGACACAAACCAGTGTTACAGCTTTTCCTGATTTTCTGTTGCATGAGAGGATGTAATGTTATTACAAGCACTGGAACACAAAACTATAATCAGATAAATTTCTATCAATTTTAGCCCAACTCAGGAAAGAAAAATACCAAGAATACTAAGATAAATACTACTCAAATAAAGTTTATATTATGAGTAGAAGAGACAAATGAAACAAAATTTACCTCAGTTCCAAATGGGAAAGAGTGTTGAAGATATTT
>NDGN011241831.1:0-11947 GCA_002564285.1 Tympanoctomys barrerae | reverse complement strand
TTTTTTTTTTTTTAAAAAGGGAAGCCCAGCCCATGCTCCTTTTGGGTACAGCAGACGTGGTTCAGCAAGCTCATCAGAAACTCTGACTTCCACAATACAGCCAGCTTCTATTTTTAGAACTTCTCAGAATCCATTTTCATAAATAACTAAAATGGGACATTTGGTAATCACATCTAATATTCCATTCTTCCGCTGTGATAAATGAAGTACTATTTTCATTCACTTCATCAAGATGTTAAGATTGTCCAGAGGACATTAGCATATATTCTTAGCTTACTTCTATGTGTAGTTCTGGCAAAACTTGATGACATGATAGGAAAGAACTCGGGAAAAATATAAAGTCCAAACATTCTAGATTTCATTAAACCTTTGGGTTCAGATATGATCTATTGAAATATTATTAGTGATGATATGTACTGCTTATTTACGTTGTGCGATAATTTTTCTTTCTGTTAGAAAAAAGTGTTATATTTTTCCTTCATTTTTATTATTTTTTGAATGGTTTGTTGTGCCTTTTAAATCTTTAGACTTTTCTTTACCATCTAGGGACACATTAAATGATAAAAGTGTTTGAAAATAAAAATCTGTGAGAAAATACTACAGCTGGAGATTTTATTTCAAAGAAAGTAATTTATGACTTAATAATCATAACCAAATAGTCCTTTAGATAAGATTATTGCCTATTTTTAAAATGTGCAAAATCTTAGTAGGATGTGTCAAATCACGTATCCAAAGTTATATGAGGAACAGAGGTCAGGGCGTACCTCTTACGGGTACCATTTAATGATTAAATCAAGCTCTTGTTATGCTAAGTTAATGTTTTCTATGTAACAGTTTTTAAAGTTGTCTTGAGTTTTCCATCCCTTAGTATGAAAGCTAGACATATTAGTCAGGCATTATTACTCTTTACTTGTACAACAAAACCCATAATTTTGTATTCTTTTAGTAAGAATGTTAAAAATTTTATCATGAATATACTTCATGTTCCGGTATTCCTCTTCTCTTTTTAAAAACTTACATCAAAATGAAATTCTTCTTGGTGTACATTATAGTGTTATAGCACTGACCTTTCATACTATAAAACTACAAGGTTGGGGTAAGAAGTGTGTACAGAAAGCACATAGAAGGAGAAGAACCAACTGGTAAGCTCTCTTAAAATACTCATTGATCTTCTCTTAATTGGAATCATTTGCTTCAATTGGTTTGCCACAATTTGATATTAAATCTGGTTGGCCACAAATACTTCTTATGCTAATATTAGTTGGGATTAATTGCTACTTAATTCGAGAATTATGAAAATATGCTGCATAAGATTTAAATTCTGAATGGTTATGTAAACATTTCATGAATTTGAAAAGATTAAATTGATGTGTCAATGCAATTCTTACCTTGTAAAACTTCACCACTTTAGGTTTAACATTAACCACTGATACCTGAGTCCCCATTACCTCTGCAAGAGTGACTCCTTTTATCCGTGTGCATTCTTCCCGGGACGGGCATTGTTTCTTCAAAATGAAGCCCAGTTGCTTTCCCTAATCTTGGAGTAGAATCTATTGTTCCTGAGAAGAGCGGCTTTTGCTCATCATCAATGGAGGAGATGAAAGAGGACGATCTACTCTTTTTCTCTTCGAAGTGTTTCTTGGAACTCTGATAATGTCTTATGGTGTCTGCAGAATCTTCAGGATCATTTGTACTGTTTTCTTTGCCAAAATCTATAACAAGAAGGTTATTTGACAGCAAATAATCAAATGTGAGACTATGAATATTGTACTCTGATGTAGCAAACTTTTTCTTGTGGTAATTAAAAGATTTATTTTCTAAATTAAGTTATATTTTTATGAAATGAGTTATTAATCTAAAACAGAATTTGCATGCTAAAGGTTAGATTTCAGAGAAAACTATAGGATAACTTACAAATTTATTTATACACGCTCAACTGTCACTTGAGTTCTGAAAATCTGGTGCACTTTTTCTTTAGGGTGGTAAAAGAAGGAAAGCAAAAATATGTACAAATTCTAAAATATCACCACTGTGAAGCCTGTTTTTTGTTTTTAACCTTCACACCCCTATTTGTGGAAGTCATTCACACATTGTAAAGGTCAAAATTGGAAGTCTCCTTGTAGTACAGACTGCACGGCTGAGTTTTAACCTTAGTTCAATGCATATAATGGCCTTGACATTCCAGGAAATTTGGTTTAGTAGCATATTGCAAAGAATATAAAGCTTAAATACAGTAATTGAGGTAAGTTTTACCTAATTACATTAAAGTCACTAGTGCATACTGGATGTTTTATATTGAAATGTCAGGATAATTTCAGCCCTGAAGGTTGTGTTAGAATATATTTTAGCAGGAAAAGCTCAGAGACAAATCTCAGAACTTGTTTCTATTAGTGTCCTGGGGAGACAGTATAATTCTCCGTATGGTTCCTGCTAATAACTAACAACAAAACACTGAAGAGTATATCATTTTCTAGAGAAATGGTGAAGACAGTGTCCCCATCTACTCTAAGCCTGGGTGTGCTTACTTTGTTATTTATAGAAGGCCAAATGCACTGACTTATGGCTGCTCTGGAAAGCTGTTTCCTAAAATTCCCATATGGCATAGAAATTTAAACAAAGCCTTTTTCCTTTATTGTTTAAATCATAAATTAAAATTTTCTTGAGAAGCCTGAGGTAAAAATGTGCAGAGTTTAAAAATGAGCTTTATCTGAAATTATTATTAAGGAATTTAGATTCTGTCAATTACAATGAAATTTATTAAGTGAAAATTGTTTAACTTATTTTCTTTAAGATTTCCTACTTGGCCAGTGATTTCATCACAATCAAGAAAATCGTAGACCTTTTCATTTTCAAGTATTAGTGTCATCCTTGATTACTTCCTGTTGTGATATCTTCCCATCAACCACTGAGTTTATCAGCTGTAAGTATTCAGGTCAGTTCTCCTTGAAAGAGTCATGGTTTCCAGTGGCACTGTACTAAAGCCCCCTTAAAGCTAGTACACTTCATCCTCGTTATCTTCCTTCGTATTTTCTTTGTCTTTAACTTCTGTCCTCCTCCAAAGCCCTCAGAAATTTTCTTAACATTCTCCACTTTTTAAGCATAGCATTTTATTCCTCAAAAAGCAATATGTACTGGTTTTATGCCTTTAAATGTGAAAAAATGAAGAGCTTACTCTTCTAAATTATCCTCATATCTGCTAGTGAGTTGCATTTTTTGCAGCTGTTGAGTAGAGCTTTTTGAAGTCTATGGCTTGAACATAGACTTCGAGTGGGATTAGAGTCAGCTCAGAGTTTTCATCATTCTTAATGCTTTCTTCTGAACTTTTTTTTTTGCGTTTTTCTCAGCAGATTTAAATATAAACCGAATAAACCATTAATTCATATGACTCTAATCTAGGTAGCTATGGGTAATGGTAACAGCAATATTTGTATTGACTACATACAAAAATTAATATTCTATTTCTAGTTCTCCTGGGAGAATGTTCCTGGGAGTTCTCTGTAAATTTTGAAATCTTTAAACATGGCAGAATGTTCTGTCTCATTTACTACATTGGCTTCAGTATGAGTTAACAAAATGATGACTGGATTTGGGGTATTTAGGAACAAAATTCATCAGCACACATTGCTAGGTTGAATTATATCTTGCTTGTTTTAAATCAGGGCAAATATTCAGAAAATTTATTGACTGAGGACTTGCTAATACTTCATTCTACAGTAAAATGAATCCAGTCACTGCATATGTATGGGACCTAACTACTTTAGCAAAAACTCACACTAAAAGTACAATCATAAAATAGCAAGAAGTTTGAATTTCTTGACTATTTCCAATTTGTTCTGAGAAAAACCCACATTTGTTTCTGTGCTCCACTAGATGAGCTTATTAGTTATATGAACATTTGCTCTGGTGTAACCTTTGTGAGACAATGTTTTTTTTTTTAAATTACATACTAAATAAATTAAAGTTTCACTTTCTGTCATATAAAATGAAGGCTGAAATGACAATCTATTTATGTATTAAAAATGAAAATTGCTCAGGCTTCATGTGGATGTTGGCAGATGTAGTACCTGAAATCGGGCAGCTGAAATACATTATAATTAGCCTCCAGCTACTTCTGGAGTTTGATGGAATGTTTCATTTCTACCATTTTCTAGTTAAACTGAACTATTTCATGGACATGAAATAGCATTAGGCACTGCTTTTTTCCTTCATGTCCTTCATTCTCTGTGTTGAAAGAAGTATTCTGAGAACATAAACCTTAGGGACTTTTAAAATTCCTCCTTTTTCCAGTAATGAGGTTGTGTAATCACTCCTGTTGTCATTATTTTACAAAGAATGATTTCCACCTGTTTAGTTAAGCCCTGAATTTACTGATTCAAATGACAGAAAACCTTGTTTTTTCCCTCTTGTTTCTGTAGGCTGATAATTTATTTCCTCCAGTTTTCTCAGAGGACATTATGCTAAAGAATTTATGGTTGTTGTTCTAGGTTCAGAATGAATTCAGATCATAGAATAAAAGTGTCCCAATGGGATGGTTGACCCATATAGTTTAGAAATGAAAATATAAAATCTTTACATTAAAAAACCCTGATAACTAACATTGGTACTCTCTCCATTGTTTATGCAGTTTCCCTCTCAAACTAATTGCGATTTTTATTTTTCAGGCCCAACAGGGAGACATAACTTTTGGTCAGAGAAAAGCATTTAATGTGATTTCTTGGCATTTGAGTTTTATATTTCCCACTGGTGGGACTTTTGAGATAAGATGCTCAGTTCCAGTCTACTACCTTACAAAAATATTTCACTGGAAGCTTGAGGCTGTTTTCTTTGGGATGAAGTACAGTAGGCTCCCTGTAACTTCAGGTGATGTTGAAAAAAGACTAAACAGTCATTTTTATGTATAAATATAAGATTAAACTATCTTTAAAAATGAAAGAGCGGATGCATTTGGGGAGATGTTGATCAAAGCACTATTGGTACAAGTTTCAGTTAGAATGAATGAGTTCTAGAGATTGTTGGATAGTAGGTAGGTTATGGTTAACATACAGCATTGTTGAAAGTTGCTAGACATGATATTCATTATTTTCTTCACACAAACAGAAAAGATAACTATGAGATGGTGGGTATGTCAATTAGCTTGATTGTGTCATTATTTCAAAAATATATATGTATATCAAAAAGTCACATTAGATGCCATACATACATGTAGCTTTTATCAACAAAACCGTCATAAAGCTAGAAAAAGATGAGCTTACACGTTACTGAGGTAAGTAATAAGCTGCTCATTCGTATAGGTGAAGATAACCCAAAGAAACACCAAAGTATTTATATTTAAAGAATTAACCCAATAAAATTAGAAATCTCACTTTTATAAATAAATTTGTCAGTGTATGTATTTGCCCCTTAAATCACTTTCACAAGATTATTTTAGTTTGGAGAAACAACTTAAAAACTTGCTTTGGATGTCAACGTGACACCATCAGACACACATGATTGCTGGCCTTTGAGAGGAAATACGGAATAAGATCAAGACACTGTAGGTTGGTTTCCTACAACACTGGTCTTCTAATGAAAACATGTCAGTCTCTCACTCCTACTCTTAGAATACAAATATTTCTTAAAGTATGTGGACCCGTCTAAGCCCAGTGGGTAGAGCAGGCTGAGTATGCTTCCATTTTGATTCCCTCTCATTTTTGTTGGCACAAGCACCTCTTCCACACCCTTTTAACTTTTCTTGTGTTTACTTAATAAGTTTATTCTTTTTTAATTGTTTGCAGTTTTTTCATTTTTATTTTTATAATGACATTTCCTGTGGTAACTTACTAGCAGGAATGATAAGACTCTTATGAACTCTAAGACCTGTTTTCTAGGGTCTCAAAAATTGAAACTGTAAAAAAATTTCTTGATTAGGGGCTGGGGAGATGGCTCAGTAGAATAAGTGCTCGCCTGGCAAGCACAAGGGTCTGAGTTCAATCCCCGGTTCTGGAAAAAAAAAAAATTCTTGATTAGTGAAGACAAATTTAGCATTCTTTAACTCTGTAGGCCAATGTCTACACATTTTGCTAAGGACATGTGTTTTCTTTTTGATCTTATACGTTTTACAAGTGAGACTAATTGAGGCTAATCTGCCTTAGTCTTCAATTTTATGTTTTTAAGAAGGAAAGTGGGAAAGATGTTTGGAAGAGGGGCTAGATAACTACAAAGATCTGATGGGGAATCTGAGGCAAAGATATGAACCAGGTGATTCAGCCAATTAAAGTGCCTTCTTAGGCAGACATAGGGACTGGGGTTTGATCCCGCTTGGCCCCTGGGGCGATTGAGACTGGGTATGGTGGTGCACACATGTAATCCCACCATTTGGGAGGCTGAAAAACAGGAGGATCACTACGAGTCCAATCTATGCAATGAGACTCGGTAGAACCTGTACTAAAAACATTAAAAAATGTTTGTTTGGGAAATACTGTACTCCGTTTCCCATGAGTTCCCTATGATAAGAACTGAAAGTCACTTGCACACTTCAGTTTAAACAACTTTAGCAGTGGGATTTCTCTTAAAATTTAAAATAGCAGCAGGAATTGCATATCATGATTTTTAAATAATGTTAGTGGAATTTCCAAGCACTAAAACCAGTTAAAAAGTTCATTCTTCAAAACTGACTTATTTTCAATACAATATTTGACATAAAAAGTAAAGATAAATCCTTCAAAAGTCTGTATACATCTTTATTTTTGCTTCTAAGTTATCTAGAAGACTTAATGAAAAGTTTAATAAGCAAACATATAGATAATATAGTTTTGAATGAGAAATCTGTGAGATGTAGAGACAATTTTTTTTAAAAGGGAAAAATAGAAACAAGTGAAACAGAAAGAGAAAAAAGATGAACATATATAAGAGCACTCAGAGTGCAATCAATGATTACTTGCTAAACAAATGGGCCTGTTACATTACTGCCGTCATTAGATTATTCTCTGCCATACAGCCACTGGTATCCTAATCAGGCATTAGCAATAGTTTAATACCATATTTTGTATCTGTAGACAGAGTTGGGCCTAATACTTCAACTATTTGGTTGCATAAACCCTACCATTAAAATAAGTGTATATACGTCAGTACCTCATGGCACATTTTACATATACATATACACAGACACACATTTATATATTTTATAGATAGACATGGATGTAGATATAATACATGCTATTGTAGTAATTGTATTGCATATTATACAGTAAACCAATATATAATTTGAAAATAAAAAAATCTTCCCATGATATAATGAATCATTTTAATGACTCAGAACTCTGAAGGCTATTAAAATAAGCAACCTTTGAGCTTTTTTATCTTTCTTTTCTGTCCAAACATTTTAACAAATTTCATGACCACTGATTATGTCACTAAAACATCATGTTTGTTCTTTACTTCCTGTAACAATAACATTTTACTTCCTTCCTAGACACTGTAGTAACTGTCCTTACAATGCTCCTAGTCATAGAGGGGAAATCCTGGGTGCTTTCATGTCAAAAGGACAGAAAACCACTTGAGGATATTGAGTTCTCATATTTGTACTTGCACTGACAATTTTCTTTTGTTAGGAAAGTGAGCTTCTTTCCTTAGAGGAAGTAAAGATAATTTCTTCAGGACAAACCACCTTGATCAACAAATTCATTATGCCAGAGGTTCTACACACTTCTCCTTTTAATATTCATCTTTTTTAGCATGAGATCCTTAGCACATGTGCTAGCCAAAACTGGAGGTATGTGTGTGTGAAGCTACAAGAGTTACAGTCCCCTGGAGAGAAGGTTGCGAGGGGCAATGCACAGCTCAACCTCTGTCTGCCGCATGCTCTGTGATCTCCACGGTCTTCTCTCAGGTTCCTGACACCTCTACTAATTGATTTCACAGTCTTTGTCACTCTTGGGATTCTGCCTTGGAGGTTGTGTTTCATGTGGATAGTAAAATAACATTAAACTAACTAATCAGGGTATTTGACAGGATACTTTTGGTTTAAGAAACCACATTCTAACCAGAATTAGTAAATCCTCTGAAAGTTCTCCGCTCTGTATGCTTGTATGAATGGGTGGCCTTCCATAGAGTCTTATATTGCGAGGATAGGGACTAAGTATATATATATATATATATATATATATATATATATATTTGGTACAAGGTCTTGCTATGCAGCTCAGACTGGTAGCAATCTTCCTGTCTTAGTCTCCCCTGCACTGGGGTTACAGGTGTGCACCACCATGCCTGGTCTCAGTCTCCAGCAAGTTGCACTCAGAGTTCTGGGGCCAGTGTAGCATGCGGTACCAGGGATCAAACCTGGGTCCTTGTGCTTTCTAGGCAGGCACTTAGACTACAGAACTGCCTCCCTGCCCGGGGACTAAGTTTCTTTTCAAAATTTCATGCTTGCCTTTAATATCCTGGAACCTTAAGTAACTTGCAGCAGTTTCTTAAACTCTGGACGATTGGAGTTAATTATGTTTTCACATTGCCCAACTCATAGTAACTCACTGACACAGCAGGAGACTTTGAAGAACTATAGATAGTCAAATGTTTGCTATTTACACTGTATGTACAAAATGGACTTCAGAGACTAGGTGGTGTGAGTAAAGAATGTTTTTGAAGTCAATAGAAATGTCTGACTGTAAATACAGTTACCAGTTGTGACCTGGTTTCAGTGCCTTATTATTTTTTCTTTAAAATAACTGATGTCTAAATAAATAAATAAATAAATAATTAAAAAAATAAAAGAAAAAAAGGAGATGAAAACAGTACACTAATTACTTAGAATGACAATACTGAACAAGATTGAGAGAAGATTTAATAAATCTTCAAAAGAATAGGTAACTTTATTATATAGGCAGTTTTCCCAATTTGCTCTTCCTTTCCAGTGAGATACAATAAGGGATTAAATTTGTGATAGGGGACTTAGCTTAATTTTATGGAAAAACAGCTTGACAGTGATGGTTGTGATTTTAGAAAACGTCAGTGGGAGATAAAAGCTCATTGTAGAAAAAAAAATCACCTATAAGTGGTTTATTGCTTTGCAATTGGCCAAAGAATTGAACTATTATTTCTATTGAACAAATATTTTTCAAAATTCTTAGAGCAATTGTGACACTGTACAGGGCAGCCTTGGAGAAAGTCATAGTAGGAAAGTACCTTTGAAATTTTTAAAACTTCTGAAAAATTCAAGAAAATCAAGAAACAGGTGATCCTTGGGGATCAACCTTGATTAAAAAAATAATTTAGTGTGTGACACAGCTTGTGTGTTTGAGAACAGGGGCTAAATCCAATTAAAGGAATGATATAGTGAAAATATAGAAGCAATGTACATGGACAAGAGGGCACTTTAGTTCCCTTGATATGTGGTGTAAGCGAAGGCTGGTATATGATTTCTCCTTGGGAAATGTTTCCCTAAGAAAGAAGAGAAGCAAGAAAAACGCTGAAATTAAGAAGGCTGAAAGAGGAAAACAGTCAAAAGAAAGTTTCTCAAATCTATTTCATTTGCTTTTTCAACAGATGTTTGTGGAGTACCTGCTGTGCAGCAAGAACTGGAGCTTGGAAAGGATAAGGAAAGCAGGAAGACTGGGTGGTGCAGATGCCAGGAAAAGAATATTCAAGAAAAAAGATGGGAATTGATTCGTAGCATCAGCTATCGCTTTAAGGCCAAGTACAGAGTGTAACAAGAGTGTGAGATCAGTCTGAGGTAAGGATGGAGGTCTAATGATGAAAGCCTTCTCTTATCTGGCCAGACACACGTAAGCATATTCCCATCCAGGTACCACTGATGTGTACTTTTCCCTGTCAGAGAAACCACAACTGAAGGGCTGCACTGCCGTTTCATGCAGGTCATATGTGCAAGTGGGGCATGTGTATATGACTGTGTTCCTGGCCCAGGACAGGGGGAGGTCCTCTTTCTGTAACATTCTGCTTAAAACTTTAAACAGTTATGCAGCTATTCTTAAATGATCTGCATTTTTTAACCAGATTACTTTATTTCTATACTTGAGAAGTCTTTGTAAATATCACATGGTTTTGTTGAAGGATATTGTTGACTACTACCCATCAAATACCATAAAATGGTTAGCTTTTTTACAAAACAAAGAATTGACCTTCTTAAGCCTAAATGAAATGAACTCTTTTTTTTTTTTGTGGTACCGGGGATTGAACCCAGCACCCTGCACTTGCCAGGCAAGTGCTTATTTTACTGAGCTATCTCCCTGGCCCCTAAAATATACTCTTGAAATAAGAACTATAATGAGAATTTTAGTAAGAATATCTGAAAACCACATGCACTATACTTAAAGCATAGAAACAGGATAGATTACCTTTGTCTCCTTCACTTTCAAAGGACAGTCTTCTCCTCCGGAGCTTACAGTTTTCTCCTTCAGAATCATTCATAGACTGTGAGTATAGGAAGAGATCAGCCTTTGTTAATGGATCATAAAGATAAAATGGAAGATTACCCAACTAAGCTGTAATGAATTATTAGCAATCTTTACTATTTCATATCACCTCAATCACTGAATGTTAATTAAAAGATCACACACAAATAGCTACAATATTTGCCTAATGTTTGCTTTGAAATTATAACGTGGACTGATGAAATAATTCTAGTAGCTTAAGCCATCTGATGGGGAAGTCTTAGTTGAAGAAGTCATTTATTTGAAATTTTGTAGAGAATGTCATGATTTAGAAACAAAATATACCATTTGGAAATTGTGTTTTATGTAAATTGGTAAAGCTAGAAAAAAATAACAACAGTTTTTAAAACATTACAGAATCTATCACAGCACAGAAAAATGTATAAGCTGATTATAATTAACTATGATGTCTAAATTACATGGTAATGATCGCATGGTTAAATCCCATAGCACTAAGTATAAAGTTGTTGATTTCAATGAACATTATGTTCACAGCCCTCTATTATGTTTGTTGTCACCTCCTTCTCCCCCTCTGGCTCACTCTGAACAATATTCATCTTTTAAATTAGAATGGAAACTCCTATTGTATTCTTGTGCTGCCTGAATTGTTAAATAAAGGACCTGAGATAGATACTTTTCAGTTTTCAAGTTAAAAATTAAAATGAAGTTGATGACATTTGATTAGGATTTTGAGAAAGTACTGAATTAAAACAACTTTGAAAATGTATGCTCTTAATAAGCTTTTATCATCTAAATAATTTTTAGCTTTTCAATATTTGGAAATAGGTACTTATCTGAGTTGGTACATCTGGATATTGAATGGCACCTTAAAAGTTGCTTTTTCTCTTTAAGTCGCTCAGAATGAGTAAGAATAACTAGCTCTAAGAAGAATTAAATCTACATTTTACCTGGATGTGGACTTAAAGATCTTTTCCAGATAATGCATTAGCTAGCCTGTGAATACCCTGGGAAGTATCAAGTGCCTAGTACTTGATTTATTATTTTATTTTATTTTTTATGGTACTAGGGGTAGAAATTGGCACTCTGTGCTTGCCCAGCAGATGCTTATGCTGCTGAGCTATCTCCTGGGCCCCTTGATTTATTATTAAAAAAGGATTTAAGACTGGAGAGGGGCCTAGAAGCTCTAGGGAGAAAGGAACACAGGAAGAGTAACGTATTAATTGTGGATATATGTAATTCCTATGTCCATAGTATAGTAAGGGTTCACAAAGACACATTATCATAGTGCAAATGTTAGGGACATGTGCACTACACTCTCAGATTCATCCTAAGTTAAGTACTGTGTGGAGTTCTTTAAAAATACTATTGCTATTAGGCCATGTACTATTCATTCTACAATATTAATTTTGAGATTAATTTTTTTACTATTATTTAAAAGTCATTGGTAACACATGTGATATAAATAATCGCTGAGATGATATTTTATCTTTTGTGTGAGACAAACTTCATTAAGATTAACTTTTAATAGTCTAAAATTCTCTATTACTTACAAATAATTG
>NDGN011241828.1:0-15345 GCA_002564285.1 Tympanoctomys barrerae | reverse complement strand
GGAGGAGGAGGAGGAGGAGGAGGAGGAGGAGGAGAGATGGTAAGACTCAGTGCTGTAAGGTGTATGAGCTGGAGTGACCCGATTTCTAGAAATGGGGGTCCTGGGTCCAAGTCCACCAGCTTAGCTAAGAAGAGCAGGCAGCCCGGGCTGCCATTCACTACCCCCGGCTCGTAAATCACTTCCGGGCCGCTTGGCCACATGGACACCACGGACTGCCCTGCTCCGTGTGCGAGCCCCTGCCGGTCTCTCCTGTGATGGTTTCATATCTTTCAGCTGCAGGGAGCAGAGAAGAGGCCAGCCCTGCAGCCCCTAGGCAGGAAGGAAACAGGAACGTATGCATATAGACCCCACGTCTCTATGTGGAGGAAGGACTGGGAGCAGGGAGTAGAAACTCAGCACTGGGATCCCAGGGGCGCGGTCAGGACCATCCTGAGCCCTGCTGGACTTGGACTTGGTCAGAGGCAGAAGTGAGTGCTGCAGTCCCCCAGCTGTGGGTGGGGACAGCAGGCTCCAGGTCCAGCAGCCTGGATGCAGCGTCCAACTCTGGTGGGTGTGACTTCTGTCACTACCTAGCGTGGATTCTCAGCCCCACATAATGTAGGGGTCGGACCTGGGCTGGTTCCCAAACCTGCTGACAACTGTCATCATGTCTGATCTCCTTTTCAAGATCTTAAAAGTGGAGGTCCCCATAGAGGCTTCCAAGATGTTCCTGTTGGTTGTGAGTTCTCGCTTGGTTCGGACAGGAATCGTGACTTGGCAGAGCATGGCTCTGGTAGTGCCAACCCCCCTGAGCTGTGAATGCCAGCAGCTTCTTGCAGCCTGGGGAATCTTCCAGGCCGCTGTGGATGGCGGCTCCCGGCTGTTCTCAGGGCTGTCCCAGGGATCTCTGGTGTTTCAGGGCTGGTGGCCCTTGGTGACGCCAGCTCAGCACTCACCATGTGAATAGGCAGGAATATGCCACCTGGAAGAGGCATTTTTAGAGCTCGTGGTGCAATATATGAGGAAAACGCAAATGAACTGACCGGGCCTTCCCCGAGGGGTTGCTGAGACCGTGCAGCCGTGTGAGGGGCAGGCTCCTCCGACCTGTCACTGGTGTGTGGCCGAAGCCTGCTGCAGCCCACGCAAGCATCTCCCAGCACGGCCTGGTTCTGAGGAAGAAATGACCCTTTGGGGGTCATTTCTTCTTCCAGCCTAAGATTCTTCTAAGCAGCAGCCACCTCACAATGGGCTGCCATGAAGACCATGGCCACGCCACACGAGCACTTCCGGGCGGCACAGGCCAGCCAGGTGCCCACCACATTGGGTTGCAGAAATGCCCTGTCTTGATAGTGGCATTTTCCACTTCCCTGCAAAAACCAATGTCTCCCCAGTGACCGTGAGCCTCAGCATGGCTCTGCAGTGAGGTTCCTGGGTCTAACAGGGACGACGCCGGGCAGGTCTGTGTGTGTCACCCCTCCATCCTCTTTGGAAGAAACTTTAATAAAAGCACTTACACTAGGGTGGGTCATAACTACAAATTCTGTGGAAGTCATTACTGTATTTATGCTAATTATGCAGTTAGCTATAATTATACTAATTATAAAAATGCATGATAATTGACCAGATACACGCTGGGAGCACAAAGGGAATCCACCTGGAGACCCCTCAGAAGGCCGAGGGTGCAGTAAGACCTCAAGGAAGGACAGCAGGGCATACTGAGCCAGCACGGGGCTTCCCTGAGCACACAGCAGGGCTCAGGCATTGCCCACAGGAGGGAACTGACTGTCCCATTAGGGAAGTGGGGCCGCATCAGCAGCTGACCGCACAGGCCTCGTGCACATGCCAAGGACAGTCTCCGGCCGTGTTCCTGCTCGAAGACATCACTGGCTTTCATTACCTATGGAGTGAGGTACTACCCTGGCCTCCGGTGTCCAGATCTTCCACAGTCAGGCTCCAACTTCTGTCCTAACGCTGGACCTGGAGGTTCCCACACATATTCACTACCGTGCTCCAACAGCCAGCTGAGCCCCGGGGTGGCCAGAGCCCTTGCCAGCACTACAGTGCCACAGGACCCTCTGCCTGACGTCCCAACCCCCACCTCCTGCCTGTGCTGTTCCCTGGCCTCTGCTGACCCTGTGTCCCCTCTGCCCCCTCCAGGCCCCTGCAGGAAGCCCAGCCCTCTCCCCTCCCTTGACCTCATCTGCGCCTCCGCTACACTGGGCACCTGTAGCCCACGCTGCCGTCCCTCACAGTTGCCTGCTGTCCATGGCAGTGACCTTCCCTAGGATGAGGACCACATCTGTCCCTCACTGGTCAGCAAGGAGACATGCACCCCGACAGAATGGGCAGTCGCTCAGGAGCCCAGAGCAGGGTGAGCAGTGGGTGGAGGATGGGCGAGGCCTCCACAGTCAGGAGAAGCCTTGAGCAAGGGAGCAGGCTACCTGGACATCAGGGGACAGCATCTGAGGACGTCAGCGCAGCACCAGGACAGCCACCTAATGTGGCCGGAACCCCTACGCAGCCACCGCCTCCAACTGTGCAACCATCCATAGGTGTCACAACAGCCCTTACAGCCCACTGTCCCCACTTCTTTGGCCCCTAAGAAAGGAGGTCTTTCTGCTTCATTACAGATGCGGAAACAGGCAACCTGCCCAGGTATTAGGCTGGACACCGCGCTGACCGCTGGCCCACACTGTTGTGACACCTGCTCATCCCACTATCCCTAGGCCGGGCAGCTGTGAGCTGGCTCCCCGGGTGAGACCCAGATGGCTGCTGCCCCTGCTTGGTACAGGGGTCACCCCACAGCCCAGCAGCTCCTGCACTATGCTGACCCACAGCCTGGGCCCTGGGCAGGGGCCACCTACCTCAGGGTTCTCCTGGTTCGGGGCTCGGTCTTCCTTCTTCCTTTTGGTGGCCTGAACTCCCTGAGATGGCTCCTCTGTGGGCGGCTGGGGCTCCCCTGAGCTCTCGGGCTGTGTCTGCACTTGAGGCTGGATGATGATGACCTGGGAGGTGGCGAGGGGTGAGGGGCAGGGCTAGGAGGATGGGTGCTGGGTGGGCAGGGGCCCAGGTGCACACCAACAGGTGCCACACGAGCAGGTACAGCTGTGGTGACCAGAGCTGTGCCTCCCAACTGTCCCTCCTGCTCTGTGAGCGTCTGCACGTGACAGGCCAGGGCTTGGGAGCAAGAAGCCCTGGGTTCAAATCCTGCACCCCAGTTTCACCACTGTGTGGACTCAGGGAGGTCCCCCTGAACATAACCTCCTCACTGCCTGAACCACACCAACGCCCACCACCAGGCAGGCTGGGCTCTTTACCTCCAACCCAAATGCAGCTAAACTGAGGTATGAGGCTCAGACTTGTTCCTTGCTTGAGACCTCAGCTCAGGAAGCAGAGGGACTGGGCCACTCCCATCACGCCTGGGGCCACAGGGCTCTGGGCACGCACCCCAGATGCCCCAGGTGGGGTGGGCGGGAGCCCCGAGGCAATGAAAGCCGCCTCTCCCCAGCCATTCCTCCTCCTGTACCCCCATGACTTCATTTCTCTATTCTGGACAAGGGGTCAAGAAAGAGCTGGTCCTTTTCACCCTTCCAGGAAGTCAGTGGGAACAGCCAGCCAGGCCCAGCCTAGCCAGGGGCACCCTGAATGGTTTTGGGGATTATTTCCCAAAGGCTGAGGTAGCAATTGGAGGCTTCTAAGCCGGAAGAGGAAAATGTGTTTTCCTGCGGGCTTAAGGGAAGCGCGTAGTTCTTTGTATCACATTTCCAACCATCAAATTCTCTTGCTGCCCCTGCTGGTATAGGAGAAAGCCAAACGCTCTTTTATTATGCTCCCAAGAAAAAAGCATTAAATTCTTCAACAGAGAAAAGGGCCTCAGACCTCCTGGAGACAAGATGGGCTGAGGCAGCAGGAAGACTGTGTTGCTGATCCAAGAAACCCAGCACACGCGGCCTTTGCATACCTACAAGCTCAGGGATGGGGCTGTGGGGACACGGGTATGGCCAGGCGCCATCTGGGGGAACCTGCCATCCAACCCTGACCCTGTGAGCTTTGGGAATCCTTCTGGGTACTGCCAGTGGGGCGAGGGTGGCCCTGGAGCTCCAACACTTGGGCTGGGGAAACAGGCCACAGAGGGGAAATGGCAGCAGCCCCAGGGCCTGGGAGGAGCTGGGGTGGGGACAGAGAGAAGATCTTAGCTTCTGGCTACTCACTCGCCCACCTTGGGCTGTCACCCCTTCATCTATTCCATCCCCGCAGCCACCGGGGCCTCTCCACCTGTCCCCTCCGGGACGGCCCCTGCCCACCTTGGGCTGGCACCCCTCCATCCATCCCATCCCCGCAGCCACCGGGGCCTCTCCACCTGTCCCCTCTGGGATGGCCCCTGCCCACGGCGGGCACTCACCTTGCTGTCGGCACTGATGAGGAGGGGCTGCACTTTGATGCTGTCACTGCCCACGGGCACGGTGGTGCTGGGGGCGATGGCGGCGGCGGCATTGCTGGGAGAGGTGGAGATGATGGCGTAGGCCACCCCGGCACTGCTCAGAGGCGAGGCGATGGCAGGGGGCTCGGCCAGGGCCTGGGGCTGGCTGCTGAGCGTTGGCACATGGCTGACGGTGTTGTTGGCAGTGGGGAGGGCTGGGCTGGGATTCTTGATGCTGACCACGGTGCCCTTCTGAAATGTCGGGGGCTGCTTGGGTGGCTGGTCCCGGCCCGGGGCAACGGGGAGGCTGTCTGGAATCAGAGTCTTTGGCCTAACCTGAGGAGAGGACAAGTGTGTAGTCAGAGGCACCGCTCAGAGGTGTCCACATCAGAGGCGCGGGTGGGCCTTGGTGACCAGTGGCTTCTGACCTTGACCCCGAGAGAGGCTTCCTGGCTGTGCACACACCAACCACCTCAGGGCTCAGGCTGGGTCCCCACTGGGTTAACTGAGGGACATGGGCTTGGGGGGACGACACATGGGACATAGCCCAGGATGGAATGGAGGGACCTCAGAGTGCATCACGTCCCCAAGCACAAAGCACCCTAGCATTGCGGTGGCAGTGCCCTGCTGGCTGGATGGGTCAGGGGCTCTGCTGTCCTCATGGGTGG
The DNA here is from genome assembly GCA_002564285.1 of Tympanoctomys barrerae. Lineage (NCBI taxonomy): Eukaryota > Metazoa > Chordata > Mammalia > Rodentia > Octodontidae > Tympanoctomys > Tympanoctomys barrerae. The sequence continues at coordinate 10,278 of NDGN011241828.1, read as the reverse complement.
GGCCAGGCTGCGGCGCGGTCCCGTGAACAACACCCCACTGTGCCGTACCATCCAGTGTCCATGCCTCGGTCACTCTCCCACAGGAGAATGAAACTGCGCTGCAGCCCGCATAGGGAGAACCAGGCTGCCTGGGCCCAATCCCTGATCCTGCGGGACTGTGCGACCCTGGGGACACCTGACGATCCTGGTGCATATACTAGGGTGACAGAGCCACTGGTATGGCTGGGGCGGGTGAGCAGGTGTCCAGCAAATGTCAGCTGTCACCAGCATCCTGTCACTCCAGCCATCGTAGCAGCAGACCCCAGTGCATACCTCGAGCCACAAGGGAGGTCACCCCAAGCCCGGAGGTCCTCTTCAGAGAAGATGACAAGAGCTGGCATCCAGCACAGTCACACTGCAGGGTATGTCCTAGCCATGCCTAGAGGGCAAACTGAGGCACAAGCCTCAGCCTAGGCAGTGGGATGTGAGGTACAACTGCCAAGCCGGCCCCGCAGCTGTGACGGCCTCAGAGCCCGCTGACCCCCACGTTCCTCCGGCCCGTCTCTAATGACATGAGGTGGGCGGCTCTGTGGGGCCACAAGCCTTGGGGAGGGCATTGCCTTGTCAGCACTCCGCCCAGTGCTCAGGGGCTCTGTGCCAGCCTTGAGGCTGAGCGAGGACGCTGGCACTGCACCAGTGCCTCTCGAGGGAGCTTCCAGCCCAAGAAGCTGGGAGCCAGGCAGCCTGGCCAGGCACGGAGGCCATGGCAGGGCCTGGCCCAGAACCGGCCCCCGTGCCACCTTCTGAAATTGATGGATTCATCTAGCGTTCCTTTAGTGCACTGGACTGTGACCCAAGAGAGAAACGCAGTGTCCAGCAACGATGCTTAGCCCCACCTGGCCACTGCTGGGCCACCTACGCCAGCCCGCTTATCTAGTCGAGAAGAAATTCTGGTCATGGCCACGGAACTGGCCGGGCACTTTTTCACTGTCTGGAGACACCCAAGTTCCTCCCTGTATGAAACCTGTCCAAAGGCGCACGCAGATGAACAGCAGAAGAGTCCAGCTCAGGGACTGAGGCCGTGGGGACAGACACAGAGCCCCTGGGACCTCTGGCGGCACTTACCTGAGGTAGCACAGCCGCTCCTTGTCCGGCCAACCTCTGCAAGGAGCTGACCTGAGGACCCGTGACAGGCACTGCAGTGATGCTTCCCAAAGCCTGCAGGACAGAGAGGTGCACTGAGCCCAGACAAGGTGCACCAAACCCGGACGAGGCGCACCGAGCCCAGACGAGGCGCACCGAGCCCGGACGAGGCGCACGGAGCCCGGACGAGGCGCACGGAGCCCGGACTTGGCGCACCGAGCCCAGACGAGGCGCACGGAGCCCGGACGAGGCGCACCGAGCCCGGATGTGGCGCACCGAGCCCAGACGAGGCGCACCGAGCCCAGACGAGGCGCACCGAGCTCAGACGTGGTGCACCGAGCCCGGATGTGCCACACCGAGCCCGGACGTGGCGCACCGAGCACAGCAGGCTGAGCTGCGGAGGGCTCTCCTGGAGACAGCAGTCTACCCTTTCTTTTCTGTTCCTTTTCTTTTTCTCAGTAGTGAGAATCGGACGAAGGGCTTTCACAATGAGCGACATCCTCAGCCTTTATTTTGAGACCAATTTTCATGAAGTTCACGAGTTGCCCAGGCTGGCCTTGAACTTGCCACCCTCCTGCCTCAACCTCCCCCAGTGCTAGAAAGTCAGGCGTGTGCTACCATACGTAGCTTAGTCTTTCTTTTCCTATGAGCTTTTATAAATCACAAAGTAATGTGTATCCATTCAAGAAATTCTGAAGAGAAAGAAAAATAATTGGATTACCTAGAAAACCATCCTCCTAGCTCCATTTGCTAAGGTCTTATGCAGCCAGATGGAATTCTGTCACCCATTTTCCTACTTCTACTTAAGAATCTGTGAGATTTCCCATTGTCCTATAATCTTTATCGATCGTCCCTTGATGGATGAGGACTCTTCAATTCACAGGTGGGACAGTATTTTCTAGCTGATCACACACACACACACACACACACGCATGCACGCACGCACACACTTCTCTGCCCCACAGTGAAGCTTTAGTCCATTCTTTTCCAGTTAGCAAGCAATGCTGCAATCAACATCTCTGTGGGTGCCTCATCTCAGGGTATTTCTCAAGGAGCGAGTCCAGAACCAGGGATGAATGGGACAGAATGGGGGTACTTTTGAGGCTCCTGACACTTATCCCCACTGGGCTCCTGGTAGAGGCATGCCCTGAGTGTGACCTACAGGTCCCTCAGACCCAGCACCCCTACAGGAGATGCCCCAGTGTATGATGGGAGAATCACAACAGTGGTGTGGTGGACACAGGGAGGCGAGAAGAAAGGAGATGACACCCCCAGGATTCCAGGGTGTGAAAGAGATGTGTTTGGGGTGTTGCTCCCACAGAGGGAGCAACCACTATGCACATTTCCCACGGAGAAGCAGCTCTACAGGGCCAGGTCAGCATCCCACAAGCCTGGAGATGTGGGAGAGGCGCCCTGCACCCAGGGCCAGCCACGCCTTCAGTGGCCACAGTGATCAGCAAGATTTTCTCTTAAACACAGATGCAAGTGTAAGGTTCCTTCCTCTGGTACAGAAGAGAAGCAGGAGAAACGTGGAAAAATTCTTTATTTCTCAGAGCGGGAGGACTGCGAAGAGCAGCAGGAACCCTCAGGGAGCAGGCAGGCAAGCAAAGCGCTGACTGGCTGGGCCTGGGGCGGGCCTTGCACGGGCGGGGTGTACCCTAACAGGCGATGAGGGGGATGCTTGGGACACATGCAAAAAACAAGAGAGGAAGTTTAAGGTTAACCAAAGGGAAGAAGACAGAAGTCAGTCTAGGAGCGGCTCGTCGCTGGCTCTGGATCCCCACACCACGTGGACCCCGCCATGACCACCACGGCGACCTTTGATGGGACACAGACCCACCACAGACATTCTCAACAGAAATGTTAGCAAACCAATGCCAACACTAGTCCAAAGCAGAATATACCATGAACAGGTCTGTACTCAGGGTACAGGGCTGGTCCACTGCTCAAAAATCAGGGTAATTTGCTATAGGAACGTGTCAAAGGGGAAAAATCATACATTTATCTCAGTATATGCAAAAAACAAAAGCTAAAACCAATACAACACATGTCTTTAACAAGGTTGCTGTATATATCAGCCGCCACGGAGCAGAAGGCTCACCATGAAGACGTCGATTCTCCCCAAGTGGGGCTATCAGTTTGACACAACCCCAGTCACACTGTCAGCAGGACTTTTTTCTTGTGGAAATCAATGAAATAATTTTAAAGCACATGTAGAATAAGGGGCCTGAAATAAGCAAAACAACTCTGAAAGAAATATAAACAATAGCCAAGAGTCGCTGCCGACTCAGGCCGACGTGGCTGCAGAGGCCAGGCCGGTGTGGAGCTGGTGTTCGGTCACACAACACACCCTGGACCGAGTCCAGACCAGACTCACACAGTGAGTTAACTTCAGGCAAAGGCTGACAGACAATTTTGTAGGGAAAAGGCAGTCTCTTGTAGAGAGATGGCTTTCCAACAAGGAAACACCCATACACTAAACCAAAATAGAATTTCTTTCTTTTTTTTTTTTATCTTTTAAAACCAAAGCATTTATTCTGAGTGATTGCTGCAATTCTCAAGATGAACTGGACGCTGCCGCTGCTGCTCTCTTGGGCTTAGGTGTTGTTCCTTCGCGGAAGCCACGCCTGAATCTGCGATACAATTTTTAGGTGCCTCATTCGACCGGTTCCGGTGGTATTTCTCCTTTTAGCCTTTGCACTCCAGTTATACTTTCTCTTGTGCTTGGCAGGATGGCCACATTTGCCACAAGTCGACTTCTGAAGGTGGTAGGCCTTAGGGCCACAGCGGCGGCACAATGTGTGCATCTTATTACGACGCTTTCCAAAGGATGATGTTCCCTTTGTCATCTTGCTTGTGCCGCCGAAACCAAAGAGCCCAAAAAAGAATTTCAACCCATGTCACTGACCACATTTGTTAAAAACATTGACTAGAGACATACATGTAGAGGCTAAGACTAAAACATTCTAGAAGAACAAGAGAAATTCTTTGGACCTGGGTGAGACACAACAACGATGAAAGTGTAATTCATACAGGATCAAATGAACAAACCTCAATAAATAAGACTTCAAGAGAAGTTTCTCCTGAAAGTGAAAGAACAGCGCTAAGAAAGTGCAGATCCAGGCTGAACAGGGGAAAGATCACATGCAAATAACCTGCCCAGAGCCTGGAAAAACTCTAGAAATGCAATAGCTGGAAAACACTTGTCTAAAAACAGGGCAGAACTGAATGGCTATTTCACTACAAAAGATACTGTATGGTGAACAAGCAGATGAGACTGGAAATGCAAATTCACTCCCCAATAGAACTGTGATTTAGTTACCACAGTAAGACACCACCGCACCCGACTTGGACGGCTAAGGACAGATGAGCAAATCAGAAGCAGCCAGGGGCAGCGCAGCGGGCTGCCTCACACTCCCTGCTGGCGGCAGTGCAGCGCGGCACGGTCACCTCTGAAGGCAGTTTAGAGTCTCCTTAGAAACCGTATTTCCTGCTATGGACTGAAGGTCTGTGCTCCTCAGTTCTCGAGTTAAAACCCCGGGGCCTGAGTGATGGAATGCGGAGCTGAGGCTTCTGGTGCGCTTCTCAGGGCCCTTACAGGGAGACAGCCTGCTTCCTTCCTCTCCACCCACCTGCCGTGTGAGGACATGGAAAGGTGCCCACCTGCCAAGGGGCCCTGATCTGGCACCTGGATTTGTACCTCCCGGGCTTCACAACCATAAGACGTGGGTGTCTGCTGCTCATGCTGTCTGTCATGGGGCTGCTTCTGTCACAGCCGCCGGCACTGTGCAGGCGTTGGGTGATAACCTAGCCGGTTCCATCTCCTCTAGCGGCCCAGAAGCACGTGGCCACATGGAGACCTGTCAGTTGACGATCTCACCGCAGCTGGGAGCAACCAGCGTGCCCAGCAGGTGTCTGGACCACAGCTCTGCCATGCTACAGGAGGTGACTACACAATGTGAGGTACCCACGAGCGCAGGGTCCCCTCGCACCAGGTGCTAGGGAAGAAGGCGCTTTCACCTCTCAGGCCTGCAGCCCCAGGCACCACGGCCCTTGCCAGCATGGAGGTGCAGACCAGAGCGCCTCCCGTGGCCTTGCGTCCCTCGGGGCAGGGTGGCTTCTTCCCAGAACCCCTCCAGGCGCTACCTGCAGGGCCAACCTGGCTCCTGGGCCCTGCTCTGCTTCTCTTCACTCCAAGATCTTCTCCCAAGCGTGTTCCTCCCCATCCTTATAAACTTCTCATTAAGGAGCTGAAAAGACATTTTATTTGGCAAGGGCTGACCTTTCTGCTCCACGCTGGAATTTATACCGTAGAAACAATCATCTCAGAGGCTATTTCAGGAGCGCCTGGGTATTTTATAGCCTCACTTTTGTCAGGATAAATGAGCTCCTGATGACTACATTTACAGCTCTAAGCATTTTAATGGGGGGGGGAAGGGCCATAAAAATCAAAGATAACTTCAAATTTTCCTGCATTTGCTAAGTTTCGCCAGCAGCAGGCATGGCCCAGGAAGTGGTCCCCAAAGCCAGTGAGTGGAAGGCTGGTCTCAGGGTGGATTTGTAGACCGGAGACTCCCATTTCCTTTCTTAGTTTTGCTTCCCGGCTCACACAGTGGGTGCTTCGCCCTGCCATTGCCACCTGCACCTGCTCCAGGCCCAACCCTTCTCTGCTGAGTTCTCTCAGGTATTCCATTACATAACAGAAGGCTGATGCACACAGCGCCCTCCTGCCTGGCAGATGGGAGTCGCAGCTGCCTCCTGCACCTGCTGACCACAAGCCAGGTGCACACAGGAAGCAGACAGGTGACTGCTGTCCTCAGCACCTGGCGAGCAGGTCAGCAGGCTTCCCGCCTACAGCCCTCCTCCGTATGGACAGGATCCTGAGCTGGCCTGCAGGCCACTAGCCCCTCCTGTCCCAGCGCGGCACAGGACCCCAGTGCCACCCTCCGGCCCTCCAGCACTGACCACTGATTAACTCCTTGTGCCCGCCTGGTGGCTCCCAGCCTCAGGGTTCCCTGCCATGACTGCCCTCACCCCTTCACTGACTCAGCAAATGTCACAGGCCATGCACAGTCACCAGGCACCAGCTCCGTCCTGCTGCTCCCATTCCGGCCAGACACCAGGGACACCACTGCCATCTGACGTCCCCACCCTGCAGGACATCAGGTTCCTGGAGGAGCCAGGAGAGGCGGCTGATGACATCACCTGATGAGGGCCTGGTTCCTCAGGCTTGGGGCGCCTTCATATCCACACATGCAGTCACCCGGACCCCTAGTCCAAGAGCAGGGCCTGTGACCAGCACCCCCCAGCCCAGGTGTCACCGTGCCCAGCTCCACCGCCCCTGCCTGAAGCCCTGGCACAAGGGAACATCTCCCCGGGGCCCTGGACCTGAGCCTCAGCCCAGGGCAACTGCGCGTGGGTGCAGCAGGCCCTGTGGACTGCAGTGGCCACTGAGCACGTGCATCCCCAAGGCAGAGAGTGCGTCTGGCTCCCACGGTGGGCGGGATGGGTCCTGGTCTGTACCAGACAGCTGGTCTCCAAGCCTGGCTGGCTCCCCAGCTTGATCTGCCAGGTGGCATCTGGGACACCAGAAGCTACACCGGCAGGGCACCTTGTGGAGGGGGTTGCTGTGGCAGTGGCCACCACAGCACCCCAACTGGCACAGGACTGGGGTGCTGGAGGGGTGCTGGCTGTGGCAGGGCAAGGGGACACCTGGCCTTCCCACTCCGCGGCCCAGACTCCTGCTCCCTGGCCCATCGGACTCGCAGCATGGCAGCTTCCTCAACTTGCAAAACAAACCCCGTTCTTCTGTTAAAGAAGTCACACACGAGCCTGCAACTCCTGACCTACGAACACAGAAGCCACAAACCCCCGACTCCTGCGGCACTGGTGGGGAAACTGAGGCCCAGCAAGTGGGACACGTGTCCCTAGGGCGAGGTGCACAAGCCAGAATCTCAGGGCCCTTCCCAGCGTGGCCAGCTGAGAGGAGACAGCGTGAAAGGAAAGTGCTGCTGGGCATGGGGGCCCAAGTGGGGGAACCTGTGGCCCTGACTCAACCTCCCAACTGTGGTCAAGCATGGCGTGTCCATTGCCAGCGACACAAGGTCAGCCAGGAAGGAGGCCATCAGGAAGCTGACTCGGTGGCCAAGTCCTGGGAGCTCTGACAGTCAAGCACACACGGATGTGCCAAGGTGCTCGGGGTGGAACGACTGGGCAAGGCATGAGGGCCAGCCCCGCAGGGCACAGTGCTTGTCCAGACTTGGACGCAGAGGTCTCCTGGGAAGGGGCGCTCACACACCATCACAGCCCTCAGTTTACTCATCTGAGAAATGGAAGCACATGGTTTCTAAAGACCACAAAGTGATGCTCAGGGAGCCCCGAGGGGACTCATGAGTCCATTCAATATGGGGACAGTGTGGGCAGGAAGGAAATAAGAGCTACCAACCAGCTAGGCTGCAGCACAGCCTCCTGACCACAGCATCTTGGTGGCGGCCACAGCCAATACTCCTGCTCTCAGGGGGCCATCACTGTAGGACACGAGAGGACTCTCTTCCCAACATGACATGGACAGAAATCTGGAGAAGCCTCAGTGGGTGACAGCCACACAGAGCTCTGCCCCCGGCCTGACTTTGACACCAGTATGCAGCCTGGGACAGTGAGTGCTTTAGTCCTGCACCTTCCGCCCCCGTTCCTTTCCCAGGGTGACCTGTGCAGGGACCAGGACGTGGTGTGAAAGGACGTTTCCAAATCAGGAGAAGTCACAGCTTTGCTGTGGGGCCACTGTGCTGTGGCTCCGCCTACCATTACAGCCCTAACCTAGAGGCTAGGTCTCCAGGCCCACAATCCCCCAGTGCCCCTGCACACCTCCCCTCAGCTCCATCTGACGGGCTTGCAGGGGAGGCAGTTGCAAGAGAAACTTCCTGTCCAGGGCAAACAGTGCCCCAGAGCCCGACTTCCCTGTCCTCCCACTGTGGGGAGCTACTTGTTCCACAGGACCACCGCAACCAGGTCGGGAGGTGTCCCGAGCAGGGAGGCTGAGGTCAGGCTGGGCGGCTGTGGCCCTGGTCGCTCGTGAGCAGGGGGTTCTGGGACAGCAGGGCTGGGCCCTGGCTGTCTCTGTTCTGAGGGTGAGGCCCTTGGGAGTGGGTTGAGCCTCAGAGGCAGGCAGCTTCCTGTCGCCCTCGCTCCCTGAGCCGCCGTCATCGAGGTTTAATTGCCTCCAAGGCTGTGGTTTCCTTGCGTGGTCACAGAGCTGCTGTGAAGTTCGTTCATTTGTTCAGCAAAGATAACACACGCACACCCACAGCAGTGCCTGCTAATAAATATTAATAGGACGCCAGCACTACGGCAACTGTCACAACACCAGTTTCTTGCTCACAGATGAAGCCCGTGGCCACCTCCATCCCTGTGGGGAAGGAACCTGCCTGTCCTCTGCAGCCCACTGACCCCCACTTGCCTACGCAGGGATAGTGAGAGCTCCCTGGAGTCAGCCAGAGGCCCCAGAGACTTGCTGTGTCTAGGACTGTGTTATTGGAGTGCTCTTCTGCAGGAGATGGGCCTGAGCCCATCCCTGGAAGCTGGCCCAAAATGTCCTCAGCAGGGGTCAGGGAAGTCATGAAATTGGAAGGCAGGGCAAGGATGCGGGCACCCGCAGCAGGATCAGCAGGGAACTGGGGGCTGCAGCTCCTAAAAGCAGGTGGTGGAGGACAGGCAATAGCAGAGGCCCAATTGCTGGGGGCCTCAAATGCCCTGCCCAGGAGTACAGCCCCACCCTGGTCACAAGAGAACCAGCATGGATCTCGGAGGGTGTAGCAAGGGCAGTGGAGTGGCTGTCAGACCAGCGCCAGGCAGCAAGTGCCAAGCATGACCAGGACAGAGTGGGGCAGAGCTCGGGGCTGGCTCACCACGTGCAGGGCATCTGGACTCCTCATCTTCTGCTGGTCCCCTGCGTGGCCCTTCCCACACCTGCCCCTGGCAGATCTTAGATGTGAGCGACATCTTGGAAGACCACAGGCCTTAAAAGCACGAAGCACCTCCAGAAAGTGCCAGTATCAAGCCCATGCTACAGAGCCGGGCCAGGTGGGGCTGCAGGTGCCCGCCCAGCTGGGAGGTGGCTGGCCAGGAGCACAGTCCCTTCATGCCACTCGCTGTCCTGGTGACCCAGGCTGAGCCTCAGCCACGCAGGTGGGTTTCCCGGGCCACTTAGCCAACCAAACACAGATGCTCTGGGAGAGGAAGCTGCTCTCCCTCAGAACTAGCTGAATGCAAGCGACAGTTGCTGACATTTAAAACACCCTTCTGGTGGCCCTCAGCATCGACGAGTAGCCTCATTAGCTTGAAAAGGTATAATTTCATGCTATTTAGTAGGAAACAGACACTCTAAATGCCACGATGGACTGAGAATTGGGACTGTGATGGTGATGTGGGATAAATCCGGGCCACAGTGTTCCGGAAACCCAGGAGCGGGCTGTGGCACGATCTGGAAACTTCTGCACGGAAGCGGCAGGCTGGGAAGTCACACTGGCTTGGTTGACGCAGTGGAGCTCACAGCGACCCAATGGGAAAGACACTGGACAGGAAGAGCCTGCCGGCAACGTCCCACGCCGAAGGGTGGGGTGTGAGCCAGGAGCTAGAAGGGACAGGAAGGCTCATCCGCAGGACCTGGGGCAGGGGCTCTGCCTGGGGGGGCCCTGGGTTTGTTTCTGTCCTTTCCTCTGTGCCCTGAACAACACAGCAAAGCTTAGTCCTAAGGAGGGGAGGTGGGGTGACTCTTTCTGCCCAGAGGGGGCCGAATGCGGGGGCTCACTTTCCCCCAAGTTCCCTGTACTTGGGGCCATGGGGCATCTGCAGGACACCCTGGGCCCTCAGGGCTGGAGAGACACACGAGTGTCCAGCTGGTGCTCTTCACGGGCCCCTGGGGCCACTGCCTTGCTGGACCCTCCTGCATCTTGGTCCAGGCCGTGAGGCCAGGTCTGCTGGGGGCAACGCTGGGAAGCCGCTAGCAGCCAGCTGTGTCCTGGCGGGTGAGGCCCTGCGCTCTCGCTGGCCTGGTGGAACTGCTGCTCCCAGCCTGCGGACCTCCTGTTCCCATGGTTTCCAGCAGCTGCTCCTGTCCTGAGACCTCCCCTCTGAGCTGTGGACCTGCCCCCCCCCACC
>NDGN011241808.1:0-10535 GCA_002564285.1 Tympanoctomys barrerae | reverse complement strand
GTACCAGCTAAAATAAAGCGCTTCTTTTCTTTTCGAGCCTGCCTCATTTTTGAGTTACAACAACATAAATAAGCCCAGATGCTTGACTGATGTTTGCAAACTGCTCTGCTTTGCTTTGCCTTGTCCTGGAAATTGCGCTCACGATCTTGTACGTATCAGGCGGGCGCCACTGAGCTATATCCGTGCGCAGTGACATTGCTGTCTAAACAATTGTTTGTTTGTTTGTTTTGTACTGATCCACCTGTTTACAGCCTCCCGAGAACTGGGATTACAGGCGTGTGCCACCACGCCCAGTCTCAATTGCCATCTCAGTGTTCCTGGCGGCCGGGGCTGGCACAGCAGGCCCAGGGATCGAACCCCCAGCCCCTGCGCCTGCTTGCAGGGGCCTTAATATGCTGAGCTATTTGGCTGGCCCTAACAGTTTGAATTTTCTGAAATTCTCCATATTTTAATACTTTTTCAAATGATAGCTCACTGCATTCAGAAGCCTAAGGGCACTAAAAATTAATGGGCATCGGTGTTTGTTGCTAGGCTTTGGAGGGCTGGAGCTTCCTGCTAGAGGCAATGCCTAGGTTCTTTTTGTTGTAAACAAGGAATTGGTCAAGACAAGGGCAAATGGTAGGAAGCTTTGCATTTGTTAAAGGTAGCGAGAAACCGGAGTCTAGAGAATGAATCTGGGCCAAATAAGCACAGCCCAGGAAGCCCACCCTCCAGGACAAGAGCAGGCCGCACTGGGGCATGCAGCGGCCAGAAAACAGAAGCTGAACACCTGACTGCCTTTTGTATGTCCCTTCTCAGGCTAGCGCAGCTGCAGTCTGTCCTGTAGAGACCCTGCTTGAGCTCTCTGCGAACCCACTGCGGGGGTTGGGAAGTGTTCTACAGCGTCCTGGGTTGGTAATCAACGCTTGGGCCGCCTTCCCAGCCGACTGACGCATCCTACCCTCCTACCTCCCCAGGGGGCTTGTGTTATTGAAAAAGCAGGTAGCATTGTTCTGTTCTATCTTTCCTCCTAAGGACCATTCTCACTAACAGACTGTCTTGATGGGTAGCCCTGCCACAAGAGGAAGTCACGCCGAAGGGCAGAGTTTCACTTTATGTCCACCTGAGAAAGGGTTCTGCTGTCTGAGGCCACCTCTGTGTGCACACTGTTGTATTTGCAAGGTGTGGGGACCTCTGCACTGACTCGGTTGTTCAGCTGCTGCGTGAAAAGAGGCGACCTCCACATGCAAGGTCGCTGCAAACTACTTGGCGCTGGACATGCCTCCAGCATCCCTGAGTGTTTCTTTCAATTATGAAAGAAAAATGTGTTCAGTTTAGAAAATTCAGAAACTGCAGCAAAGTATAGAGCCTACTTCTCCACACCCCCTTCTGCTGAGAGCACAGTCAGCACCCCTCCTCTGCACAGAAGCAGTGCCGGAGTATGCGGGTGCCAGCCCCCGGGGGCCAGAGCCTGGTTAAACTCGTCCAAGAACCCAACTTGCTCTGTTTCCTTGCTGCTTCCCTGAAGACTGATCCCAGTGCATTTCCGTGAGGCCTTTATCCCAGTATACATTCTGCAACTGCAATTACTCTGACTGTATCAGTCATTGCTTTAGCTTAAGCAGTACTCCTTCATGAAAATTCTAACTTTATTAAAAATCAGAATTTTGTAATATTTCTCGCTTACTAACATAATGCAGCCATTCTCTTATTAGTCTTTCCTGTGTGTCAGTGTTGCAAATGGATGAGAAGACACACACTTCATGCATGAACATCTGTCCTGTGTCTTATTATTTCCAGAAGTCATAGATCGCAGTTAATCCTCATTCAACGCAATGAATTATCTTATTCTGTGGAAGTGAATTCAGATGTGCCAGCAAGTGGGTGCTTTATAAAGGATGTTAGCCTGGATGTCTATATCGGATTTTCAACTACTTAGGGCGAGGTACTAGGAGTCTAGCTTCACTGATCATAAACCAGGTTCATCTAAGTTTCAGGATTGGCTTAAAGAAATAATTAGTTGATGATGACTCCCAAATGCTAAAGCCCCAGTTGTTCCTAAGGATTTTCTCTCTGTTTTGGCAAACAGTGCCAGGCCCAGGGAGAGTACTTGCTCAGAACCCCACGCCAGTCCTCCGAAACTCAGCAATCATCTGATTGCCTGATTTGTAGGAAACACTTCCTGATAACAACTCATGTGCTTTACCTAAAGTGATCCTCTCTCTCAGAGAAAGATAATTTAATTAATAAGTTTTGATTTAAAATTTCTCAGTATTAAACATAGTTAAGGGGCCAGCCAGACAGCTCAGCGGACTAACGTGGCGTGGGCCTGTAATCCCAATGCTAGGAGCCTGAAAACAGGAGGATCACTGCAAGTCCGATCTAGTGAGACCCTGTAGACCCTGTACAAAATACACTAAATAAATAAATAAATAAATAAAAATAGAGAAACATAGTTTAGGCTCTCGATTCTTCATGGAAATTGCTGATTAGTAACAAAATAAAAATATCAGTCAACAGTAAAAGAAAAAATAACAGCTGTCATCTGGTGAAGACTTGTGTCAAGGAACAAATGGCGCATTATTAGCACTTGACAAGCTTTAATACAGGGCCAGGGTTCTCCCTCCTCGGTGGAAAGGTCAGTTACTGATCCAGGGCTGGGCCTCAGCCCATGTGCTGGCGGGCAGCAGCCTCACCCAGAAGGCTGGTGGGAGACGGTCCGCGGCACCGGTGGCAGCGCCGCGGAGGCGGGCAGTCTCGGGTGCTGCAGGCCCGCATGCGTGCGGCCCGGCTCACTGTCTACTCCCGATGAGCGGCGGAAGTCGGAACCGAACCGAGGTGTTCCTGACTTTGAACATCATAGAGTCTGTATCATCCTGAGTGGACACCCTTTGAATGAAAATTTTCTGATGTTCATTTGGACTTAATTTGGCCTGTAAGCCTTGTACGTGAACTAAAAGGAAAGGCTAAGAAGTTCACCTTGGAGTTCTAAGAAATCGAGGTTCCAGCTGAATTGATGTCTTTCCGTAAGCATTAAATTACTCCTCTTCGTTCCCTTCACCTCTCTGATTTCAAAGAACTGTTCGGTTTGTTTTGCTTTGTTTTTGTTTTTGTTTTGTATTTTTAAGACAGGGTCTCACTATGCCCTTCAGGCTGGCCTTGAGCTCACTTTGTAGCCCAGGCTGGGCTCCTCCTGCCTCAGTCTCCCGAGGGCTGGGATCACAGGCATGCGCCCCCACACCTGGCTGCAGGACCGAATCCTTGAAACTACATTTGGCTGCAGAACTCTTTTGGCTGGACTTTTTCAATGTATAGATGAGCAAGTTGATACCCAGAAAGTGAAAATTCCTAAGGTGCTTGTGTTACCCCCCCCATGAGTCAATTACCCACATTTCAAGAAACTTCTCGTCCTTCCCTTCACAAAACTGTAGAATCCACCACTTCCTCTCCCTGTGTGACCCTTTATCTATAGAAATTCTAACAGTAGATGTCTTCCTGTGACTGCCATTGTTGCTTCTGTTTTAACTTTGTTCTGCAATTTTGTCTCTGGCCCGGACCAGCCTCGGCTGGAAGTACGAATTCCGTTTCAGCACCATTTGTCCCCACTTGGAAAGCACTCGCTGAGCTCTGTGGAATGTCACGGCACTCTGCTCTCTGTCACCAACTCAATTTCCGTTGTTTCTGGGTCTGTGGTCCTGAAGAGTTTTTTCTCTAAGCTCTTGGTGTCCTGAATAAAGAACTGGACAAAACGCAAGGAAAAGGAAGCAAGGATTTGCATTTTTGGAAGGTGGAAAAGAAGCACACTCTGAAGAATGGGAGAAGCTCACTGAAGAGGCTCGTCGACCAGGAAGGCAGGGGCAGGCTCTAGACTACGGCCTGCTCCTCGGTTGCTTCTTCTTCATGCGAATAAGGCATTTGGGACAGTTTCCTGTCAGCAGCTCCTTTGGCCTAAGGTCAAATTGAAGCTGTCCTATCAAAGGCCAGGTTGGTTTCACACCGGATATCTTCAGTGAAGAGCTTAAAGGGGCATTTTCCCGGTTGCTTTCCTGAGTACAGGGACCCTGCAAAGTGAGCCCAGATTGTGCTCCGCACGTGCGTGCTGGGTGCCCACGGCCGGCAGAGCGCGCAGGCTGCCAGCTTGCTCCACTCGTTTCACCTGCCCTAATCTCCTACTGCTCCGCTGGGATTTCCTTATTCCTGAAGTATACTCATTACTGGATATTTTCCCTTTTCAAAGCATGCATTATTTAGGAGTTAGTAATTATTTTCAGGATGACTATTCTCTATCATATCCCAAGGATCAAAGACGTGTTTTCCATAAGATAGATATAGATATATATATAGATAGATATATATATAGATAGATAGATATCTATATATATATATATATATATGTCACTAAAATCTCCCACAGGTCTTCTTTCTGAAATATTTCCAACTCTATTTTGTTACAGAATTTAAATTTAGTTCATTTTGCTACTGAGTAGAGGTCTCAGTTACTCCTCTCTCCTTGCTGGGACAAACACCCAACACTCAAAATGAAAGAAGGAAAATTTGATTTAGCTCACAGTTCCTGGAGGTTTCCTTCAATACTCTGCTGGCTCTAAGGCGGATTGGCACATGGCAGAAAGCAAACTTTCATGGTGCTGGCAAAGAGCAGAGAGCAAAAGGAGTACAGAGAGCAACAAGGCTACAGAGAGGAGTCTCTCGCCTCCTTAGAGTGCCTCAGGCTACCTGCCCCAGGCTGCATGTAACACTCACACTCATAATCCCAGAAGCACTCAGACCCATAATCCCAACCATGGATCATGGATTAATCCCAAACTCTAGAACTGCACCTCAATGACTGCATGAGGCTTTGAGGGGACAAATACACAAACCTTAACAGAAGATATAAATTATTTCAAGAAATAAGAATGACAGAGTACAGACATAACCTGATATTTTTTATAATAATGTTCTTTCGGTCCTTTAGTCTAGTCTGAAAGCAATGTGACTTAGTTCACACTGACTACAAACAGAAACCCCGCCCAAGTACTGCAATGACATCAGCAGAGGAACAGCCCAGAAAAGGATTCTGTTAGAATTAACACGAACACTAATGCTAAGGCGCAAAGGGGGCCAAGCCGGGAGGGGCCGAATCACAGGCTTCCAACATTGTGGCATCTCTCTCTGTACCGTGTGTGATCACACAATAGTTCAAAACCACTTTCTGAAAAATGTCTACACTGAAGAGCCTCGTGGCCCTTCTGTTGGACATGCACAGAAATCTCGCAGAGAAGAGTATACTTTGATTGTAATAAAAACACAAAATGATAATGATAACAGCAACCTCTGTGATCCTCACCTGGCAAGCACTTTGCAGTTGTTTCCTAGATCTAATCTTGGAGAAAACTGTGAAAAGGAAGCATAAGCATATCACATCACAAACTCAAAAAGAGACAAAGAAGTCAGCTGACTTATCTGAGATCGCAAAACTAGGGTGCAAGCCCTGCCTCTTTGATTCTAAGCCACGCTATTGACTTAAATTGTTACTTGCTGCCTTGGAAGGTCAAATAAATCTTTATTATGCAATTGAAAGGGAGATTTTTTTTTTAAGCATGGCATTTGGGGAATAAATTGCTCCACCAGAGATAGATGATGGATTGCCCTATTTTCTGTCAGGTGAAAAGTAAATGGGAACATTTGTGGGCCAATGACACAAACCCAAATTACATCTTATGAATGGAACTTTCAACCACGTTCTGTGACAAAGATGCTGTTGTATGGGCCTGCCAAAGTGAGAAGCAGTCAGAGTGTCTCCTTGTTCCTTGCAAGCCTTAACTTTCAACACAAAAGATGCTTGAATGAAATTTGCAACAATGAAACCTTAATTTCAAATGTTTGACCTTTCTTCGCTAAAGGTAAAAATGTCCTGAAGACAGCTCTTTTATTTTCAGTCTACTTTTCTGCACCAAAATAATACCATAAAAGGCCTTCATGATTAGAAATATTGGGACTTTTTTCCAGGTTCTTCAAATTCAGAATGCTTAACACAATGAGGAAAAAACCAGAAGCATTTAAGTGAGACCTGGAAACAGATGACTCTTAGAGTTTAGTTTGAAGTCATATTCCACAGTGGAAGTGACAGCGCACAGCCCAAAGCAGGCGGCGCACCACCTTCACACGGTTCCTGTAGCTCAGAGACGCACAAGGCACCGAGAGCATGATGTATCCCAAAGAATCCCAAAAGAAAAAGAAAAAATGAGAGGACCTGTCTGTCTTGGAGTAGAGCAGGCTCGGGGTCACCTCCTGAACCTGCACTGCCGTATCTGTAAAGGAGGAATGACAGATAAGGGTTGTGGGATTGCTGAAGCATCCAAGATGTGGTCTTCAACATGCAACTTTGTGATCGATGCTCAAGGAACAAGAACATTTGATCCAGAGAGGTTTTGGCTTCTACAGTACTGCTGGCAGAGCTGGAAGCAGAATTTGGACAGCCATCTGGACAAGAGGTCTTGATAAAATACTAGAAGCTGGTTCTGTCTGTCCTCATTAGTGGTATGCAGGGTTTTTTGTTTTTATAGCTGTTTGCTGATGCTGTTATTTGTTGTGCTGTGCTTCTCTAGGTTAAGACAAATGCAGTTAGAAGCTGGGGGATAGACTTCCTTCGACATTACTCCAGCATCTGAATGCAAGACCTCAGAGATCCTGGTGGGTCATGCCTGAGACACAACAAATGCCCCCGACTCATCCCCAAGCCAGCCACGCAGACAGGCTTCTGCACAAAGTTCCTTTCCGTAGAGCTGACTCTATGGAAAAAAAACAAGATAGAGTCAGCTTCTCGCTCCCTTTGTGCCCAAGTCTCTCATTACTAAAGGTGTGATTTTGGCCACCCGGAGGCACCAGCTGGGAGCCTGAAGCACCGGTGCTTGCCCAGGGCAAGCCCACATGCCAGACCTAGTCGTCTGCTGTCACACGGCACCAGCCCAGCGCAATGCAGCCAGCCTCTGGGAAATCCCCTCTGCGTAGGCCATCCTCACCACCCAGGTTCCTGCAGCCATTCAGAAGCTGTGCTTCTGTTTTCATTTGAATTAATTTCCTCTTATTATTTTATTACATATCAATCATATCCAAAATAATATTTACTAAATGCTTGTGAACTTTGAAGAAAAGTGAGTCAATACACGTGTGCCTACTACTACTCTCGTAGGAGGGTGGCCCCTGGCTGTGTGGACAGGCTCCCTGCCGTCCTGCTGGTGCCCTTCCAGGTGGCCTCTGCTCAGACACGTCATTCCTTTACAGCCCTTTCCATGCCTAATATAGAGCCTCTGCTTTACATGTATTGTGGCTATCGTAGCAATAGAACCGTGCTGTACGCATCGTCTACCTGGATGTCCACCCACGCCCTCATGGACCAATAGGTGGGACTTTGGGGCATGCTTGGGTCTTGGGGTGCTAATCACAGGTGGATCAGTGCACCAAAGATTTCATGGCCGTGTGTGCTGCTGGGAGGTGGAGTCTGGCCAGAAGAGGCTCACGCAGCAGGTGTGGCCTGGGGCTGCCACCTCCATTCCAGAGCCCTCTGTCACTCTCGCTGTGCCCTGACTGCCAATCCGAGAGCAGTGCTGCTCGGCCCCGCCCCTCTCCCGTGCTTCCCTGTGTGGAAGCCATCCAACCCTCTACAAGTTGTGGGCCAAAACAGATTTCTTTCCTTAAATTGTGCCTGTTGGGTATTGTTCCAGCAGTGAAGAAAGTTCAAAGACACATGATTTCCTATACATTGCCTTTTCCATATGTGGGTTACCAGTGTGTCACACACCAGCTGAAACACTTCCTGAGTCACCCACCCCTAGTGTTTCACTGCGGGTGTGTCAATGCTTGCCTGACCATCTATCTCATGGCCTTTGGGCTCACAAGTGCCATGGCTGTTGACCAGGACATGCTTGCCCATGTGTCCTGGTGCACTACAGTTCACCCCATCTTCCAGCATCCCCAGTGGGCTGTGCCTCTGGGATCTACGTCCATTCATGGCCTCACCAGCACTCAAGTTACTAGCCCCTGTGACACAGAATTGACTCCATTTCCATAATCACTCTCAAGGCTGAGCACATTCTCATCCATTTATTTGACATTCATGTGTCTTCTTTTGTGAAATGTTTGTGTGTGCTTTTGTGTACTTTTCTATTCAATTGTCCTTTCGTTATTGATTCTTTTTCTTGTGGGATTAAAATTCTTTGTTGGCTATGTGTGGTGCCAATATTTTCTTCCCTTTTGTGGATTCTGTTTCTCTTATTTTGAAGCCATCTGTTGATGAACAGAGGGTCTCAATTTTAATGTAGCAAAATTCAGTAGCATTCCCTGTATGATGTGTGCTTTTATGTGTCACATATAAAAAGTTTTTCAGGATTCTGTGGATAAAAATACAGCACATTATCCACTTCCCTCTTGTAAAAGTTCTAGTTTTACATTAATCTTTAAACATTCATATGGCTTCCAATTGCTTCAACAGCATTTTCAAAACTATTTACCGTTCAACAATTGTGCTAGTTTCATCAAAATCATGTTACCTTCTGTGTCCAAATTTGGGGGCATTTCCTTCACCTGCCTCGGTCTTTTTCACTATCACTACGTGATCCCATGCTGACTTACTTAATATGAGTTCTCTTTTATCCAAGTCAACTGCTTCTTCAGGATGTTTTAAGCCTGAAAGACAATATTCAGAATACATTCATTAACACATTATCTTTGTTATTTCGGCACCGATGTTCATAAGTGAGATTGGTCCATGCAATTCAGGACCAGATTTTATGGTAAAGTAAAGCCAGCCTCATGAAGAGTATTGATCACATTTCTTTGGTCTATATGATGTCATTTTTTGGTAATATTGAAGTTGCTTATTTCTTAAATGCTAGTGGAATTCATAAGGAAAATATTCTGGTGCTAATATTTTCATTGTGGTCATATTTTTAACTTTTCTTTTGTTGTTATTTCACTGGTAAGGGTCGTTTGATTTTCCTGAGTCATTTTTGTTAGATACATCTTTTTTCTCAAAAATTTATCCTTCTCTCATCAAGCTTTTCAAGTGTATCAATGTGAAGTTGGTCAAGTTTTTCTACTTCTTAGGACCTCTGTGTATTCACTTTCTTGAGAAAAGGTTTATTTAGGTCATGCTTTTCAGCCTACAAGTGGTAGCTCCGAGGCAGAGCATAATGGGGAAGGATCCGAAAGTTGGGCAGGGGCTGAGTTCTGGCAGCTGAGAGGCAGAGCAGGGAACTGCGCCGCGGGGAGAGGCAGGACCACGGACAGTTCCAAGGCCCCGCAGGACCCGCCAGGCAGGCAGGTGCAAGCTCTGTTAACCTGCCTGGAGCAGATCAATCCAGTAAAGCCACCAGATCAAGAACCTATAATTGCCCCATTTAAAAAAAAAAATTAATGGTGCTTACTCTCATGATCAATCTCAACACAGGCGTTTTGATTGTTTAATTCTGCCAAATGAATTTTTTGCTTTGTTGACCTATTACATTGGTTTCTGTGGTACTCACCTACTCTATTATCTTCAGCGTTACCTTCTTTCTATACTCTGTGTTTATCCCATTCTTCTTTTACATTTTGATTTAGCAGCCTACTCTGTTTTCCATGAAACTTTATTTTATAAAACAAATATCTAAAAATCATTTTCCTGAAATTCTCACAATTGTAATGTGCAGCAGCTTATTATTGTGCAGTTCAGAGTATTTTCTGCTATGATTGTTTAACTTAAAAATTGTCCATGAATTAATTTCTAAATTTATTTTAACACAAGTGAATTTTTACAGTCACATCTGTAGAAGCCCCAGGGCATTTCAGGGTGTCTGTCAGCCAGAACCCAGGCCACCTAAGTCACCGAGCCACCTACACCACCTACGCTGGCTCTTCACCTGGCACCCACCTTTCCCACAGATTCTTAACAACTGCATTTCACTTAATTTCCAAGGAAATTCCAGCAACATCATCGCTGTGGAAATGCAGCATTGCTTTGAACACAACTAGATCAGACAACTTGCAAATTGTCATACCTGCTTTTGCTGTTCCATGTTTCCTAAGGAAGGTGTTCCAACCTTCCTCCTAACTAATCACCTCAAAACGTTCCAACACTGGAGCGTGGACCACTGCTATGGTGAACAGTCACCACCATCTTGTCTTGCTTGCAGATTCTCTCCCTTGAGCAAGACACCACCAAGGACATCGCCTCTCAGTGTGTGCCACTCGGGGCAGCTGTGGGTGTCTGGTTTTCTGAATTCTGACCACTTATTTCTCACTCTCTACTTCCTTCTTGGCCCTGTTGATTCATTTGGGTCCTAAAGTACCGCAGTGTTAGCCCACAGAGACAGGAACAGGCTGTATGTGTGCCGTTGGCTGGAAACACAAAGGAAATGTACACTGGAGGGCTCTTTCCTGACTCGAGCTTCTGCCAAGGACTGGAGAAGCATGTGGTTCATGGTGAGATTTGTCAGAAGGTGTGGCAGTAGTGTGATGTGACAGCAAGGGATTAGTGCACGCGTAACATCTCTCTAGTACATAGTAATCTGCCTGTC
>NDGN011241674.1:0-18167 GCA_002564285.1 Tympanoctomys barrerae | reverse complement strand
AGAAGACAAGAATGAACTTCTTGCTTCTGCTATTTTCTGAAGGGCTGCTGAAGTGCTGTAGTTTAGGTCATGGCCCCTAAACCCTTTCTGGAGATCATTTTCCTTCTCTAGAGTTTTACTTTTCCAAAGGTTAAAAAAAAAATGTGCAAACTCAGGAAAAAGAAACAAAAAAGAAAATATTATGTGCCTGCAACTGAATTTGAACATTTCCCATGTGTGTTCTCATTCAGTTCTAAGAAAAGTCCTGAGAGGTGGCATGTCAATGCATAATTTTCTTTAAATGCTCAGAACATAATTCTTATATACATATATAATAAGCATGTGTCAAGTTTTATGTTTCTCATTATTAAGAAAACTAGCAGGATGGCAAAATTAATTCAAATTAGGAGAAACAATTATAGTCAGAATAGGAGAGAGAAGAAAAGAGAGTGTGGAGAATTCCCAAGTCACTTACAAGACTAGTTAGTATCCTACAGGATGATGACGCCATAGCTCTGGGGCCTGTCTTCTCCATTAGTTGCTTATCAGTTTTGCAGAAGTATGAAATATCTAGACCCTAATCCATGAGGCATGTACATTCACATTTACTCAAGCAGATGAATTTTATATGTATCTTTTAGAAAATGTTGCAAGTGTAGAGGTAAAGAGCCCCTTTTCTCTTCATTCTCTCTTATTCTCTATTTTGGAAGATTTTCTTAATAGTGAGTATACACGTCTCTCTTGCAGAAGTGGAGACTGAAGCCAGAGTGGTGAGGTTTCTTGCCTACTATGATAAATAAGTCAAAAGAGCCAAGTACGTATGTCAAAGTTTGTCTGACTACAAAATCTGCCTTCATTCTACTATGTTAAACTACAAGGCACATTAAAAAGTATTCAATAAATATTTTTAAACTGATGCAGGCATAGCATCCAAAGGCGTAACTCATACAGTTTTAGCAAAGTGGGGCTGGCAAGACAGGTCAGCAGACTACAGCACCTGCTCAGGCAAGCTTAGGCAAGCTCAGGGACCATGGTTCCATCCCCGGCACCACTTGCCATGCCAGCCCTGTCCCCAGAGCGGGCTGAGCTGAGCAGAATCGGGGCATAGTGGTACACACCTGTAACCAGTGCTGGGGAGGCTGAAAACAGGAGGATCACTATGAGTCCAAGCTGTACCAAATACATAAAAAAAAAAAAAAGACTGAAAACTATCTTAGTCGATAGGCTTATGAACTCTAACAATTCCTGCCATCTAGAAGTGTGTCAGCAAAGGTGACATTTGATATCTTGACAGTGGAAGGGAAGCGATGTGCTTTTGCCTTAAGACAGAGTAGATACTACTATTTTACATTTTCATTTGGAAAAAGCCAGACATTTGTGCAAGAAGCCAAACCACTTCCCTTTACACATAACTTCAGCAAATCTGTTCCTTTCTAAGGGGCAATCCCAGTTCCTACCCCAGTCCCCACCCCTGCCCCAGGCGCTTTGAATGGTTGTAATCCCGATGGTGGACAGCAGAGGGAACTATGAACAGCTACACTTGATTATCAAATTTTAATAAATGCAAAATAGCTCAAATGAAAACAATCTTACCCAAATTTTGTGTCATGCGGTTATTGTACAAAATAGTGAATAGTGGATCTATCTTTTAAGACCCTACTTCCTCCTTATACATACTGGAATGCTTTATTCCTCAAAGTCAGTGTTTACTAGTATTCCACCCCTACTTATTAAGAACAAAACATATGAAATGCTTATATTAAAGGGGAGTCTCCCAGTTACCTAGTTAACGACCCATAGATAAACAACAAATAATTCCCTTTAAAAATTGTTTAAAAAATTATCATCTGCTAAAGATAATACAACCGCCATAATTATAAATGTATTAGGTAATAGCCTGGCTATTATTTAGCCTTGAAGTACAACGAAAAGAACACTGGCATTTGAGATTCTCTCCTTTAATTTGACCAACTGTTGATAACAAAACACTGACATCACAAAGAAGAATTTGGATCAAAACCGTTGAGTTCCAAGTCTCTCACAGCATGGTGCCCACGGTTCTCGCGCTTCTCTGACGCAGCAACTTGCATCCGTATCGCCTAGAAGGCGTCTTACAACAGACCGAAGGCTCACCTGCAGAGTCTTGAGTTCAGTAAGTCTGGAGGAGGGGCCACTAATTTCCAGTTCTAACTGGTTTTCAGGTGATGCTCCTCTCTGACTGGTCCGGGGCCACCCTTTGGGAAGCACTGTTTACCAGCAGAGGCTGAAGAACAACCCCACCCACCAACACAATGCCCACCCGTCCCGTGGCTAGACAGAGAAAAGAGCCTCAGCCTCGCCTTCCGCGAGCCACACTCCTGTGGGCTAGAACTCCAACTAATAACGTTGTTATTCTGTTGATATTTTAATCAAGGCCGTGTCATCCCATTATGCTTCTTCCGCCCTTATCGCAATGTTATTAAATGTTTTACTGGCTATGTCACTACTTCCCATCAACCTACCCAGCACCCCACGGCTTCTGCTGAATTCATTATCTCAGGTTAAATAGATTTGTAACAGAGTTAAATTTTTCTTGGAATACTGAACATCACAATGAACGAAAATCAGAAAGAGACAGAGCAACTGAAGCCAGGATCAAAAGAGAAGAGTTATCTTGAGTATAACCAGAAAAGGCCTCACTGACCTTGCCCTGCACGTGCTAAAAACAGAACTCGTCTCCCTTTCCTTGCCTCTTCTGTTTTGCCCACTAGCAGTCAGGCCAGTCCTTGACTAGCCATTAAATAGGTTGCTCTAATAGGACATCAACTTCCACGCTAAGAGAACTTTCATCAGTAAAAATATGGAGAATGAATATAATCCAAAAGCCAAAGCAAAATATCACTGGCTCGTGAATTTATCTCTCCATCTCCCGGAAAGATATATTAGTGCCTTTATCTTTATGTTCACTGGGTCAGACGGAGCCAGGTGGGTAGCTCTGGTACAACTAAAGGGTCCTTTGGTGCCCTCGTGAGCAAATTCATCTCATTTCTCAGGGCTGTGAGTGAATGAAAATAAGAAATTACAAAGGAAATCACGCTGCAATCTTACTCTGGGCTAGGCTTCCTTGAAGACTATAATAATACATAATAAATATGCAGCAAACCATTCCTGTTAAGGGCATGCTCCATCCGCTGGCGTCCAGTACACATCCATCATTATATGTTCAATAGGCCAACTGCTCCATGTTGGGGGAGAAATGTTACCAGTCAGAAATTACAAGCACAAGAATTTCCTCTGCACAGAAGAGAGGGTTGTGCTTTCACACTACAGCTTGGCACACTTGCTCTATATGCAAAAATATCCTGACAGCCTTCTCTCATCCTTGCCTTTGGAGATGCATATTAATAAAGAAGCTTCTGGAACAACAACTGCGTTTTAGCTGATCCAATAGCTTCAGTTTCAAGAGCCAGGATCCCAGAAAGGGCGTAAGGTCTCCAGGGCGATGATGGCAGAGAGACAAGACAGACTCTCACTTCCATGCAGGACTTCAAAATAGTTTATTAATTCAGTCCACATACAGACTCCTTCAGGCAGAGGGAATTTGCATGTTAACTAATTCACTTTGTGATTAATATCAGACGTGGAGGAGTGTGCCCCATTAGCGATGAAAAGGCCTGGAGAAATTCCTGTGTGCTGGAGTTTTGGGTGGTGCCACATCCCAGATCTGTGACGGTGGCATTCGGGCAGCAGCTTGCCGTAAAGTGTGGAGCATATGGCGTCCTCCAAGGGTTTGCTAACAGTTTTCTTATCTATTTATTTATTTATTTACTCATTTATTTGCCATGTGAAGCAGTTGGTCACTCTAAATCCTCTGTATGATGAACCAGATAGCTGACCCAAACAAATGGAAGGTGGGAAACACTTCTTTATCTTACCTGCTACCACACTGGCTGGCAAGAATTGCAGCATTACCTCTGTGCTTATTTAACAGTGCATAGGTAATAGACATTACCAGCCCTGATGTGAGGGATGGAACAATGTAGTTTCTAGCCAGGGGATCTTGGAGACAAACAGGTAAAATTACAACTTTTATATAACCAGCATTAACTTTTACCAGATGGCATCTTAAATGAAAATAAATGATAAATGTGCTTTTATTACATTAATACTGAGACAGTGAGGCTGCCAACTAAAACTCAAGTAGAAAGGGAGAAAGATAGGAAAAGGATCCAAGATACTTAGCTTTATTTTAGGCAAAAACATTGCAATCCAATTTATAGAATAATATTTTCCTTCATTCTGTTTTTTTGTTTGGTTTTGATCAGAACAGGGATGTCTTCTCTGATCTTACTAACTGTGGCTCTGTGGACATTTAGCACATAGCAAGGTTATGAAGAGCAGACTTAGGCCTGAGTTCTTACCATTCATGGTTCACAGGTCTCATCTCTTCTTTGATCATCAGGGTAGCTTCCAAATCGAATCTCTTTTTCTCTCCCTTCTCCCTCCACAGCCAACTATTTCATTCTGGACCAAGAGATTAATGAAATCATGGTTAGAGTGAAAAAGAACCTACTGAACCAGAGAATGATAAATGAGTAAATAAATTTCAGAGGGAACAAAAGAGAGAAAAAATATGCCTACAAAGGGAGGGGAATAAAAATACAGATCTTGCCATCAGACTTGAGCACCATGTACATTTATGGGTAATAAAACAAAACACAGAAAGAGGAAAACAAGTCTCCAGAGAAAGTTTAGCCCCAGAAGGATTCAGACCAAAAGATGTTTCCACAACAATTCATTGACATAATTTAAAAGTTGAAAGCTTCACAATTAATTATAATTACCATGTTAAGATAGATTCTAAGTTAGAAATAATGCAAGCCAGAATTGAGTTATATAAAATAAAAAAGTTATCAGAAACAAAGGACACTTTTCTCTTTCTGAACAATGGCCGCAGTTCCATTCAAAATCTTAATTTAAAAAAGGAGGTGAGATATTTAGATATCTAAGAGGAAATCATAGTGTCCTTCATAATTGTCTGACTATTGCAAAAACACATCTGCTGGCCAAGGGTTTTCCTGATCTTTGCAATTCTATCCAGCCTCATCCTGGCAGCTGTCAGGAGACCCCGTTTACCAACAAGATTTTGTATGGCTCTACATGACAGTCCCAAGTACTTGGACACTGTGGTTCAATTAAAGGCAAAAAAACAACAGCACGAAGACAGGCCTGCATCCTGCATATGCCAGGCTCCTGAAGCTCTGTCTTTGCCATGGCTCTCCTAGCTGCCTCACAGCTCTACCCAGGAAACCTGGGTAAACATCTGCTGGAGCTGAGAAGCAAAGAGGAGTCCAGGAGAAAGGATGGTAAGGCAGCAGAGGGAAATGGTAATGAGCACGTGGAAAGAAAAGGGAAAGGCAAAAACCAGAAAAGAGAAAAGAAGGAATGCAAGGGAGGTGAGGCAGTGCCTAGGTTCAGAACCATTAGGAAAGAGTAGGTAGTTCCCTAGGGCTCCAGATGGGAGAGAACCACTAAAGATTCCTGGAATTTGAGAACAAAAATAAAACAGCAAGTTGTTTCTTCCTGAGACTTTCCCAGATGTGGAGGGTTTCATGCCAGATCTCTGAGCCTGTTCTTTTTTCATGCAGCTCACCTGGGCCCAGGGTTTCAGCCTGAGCAGAGCCAGAAACAATGTCTCCCCCACTGAGACCAATGCCCAAAGGCACCCAGTAATGGGCCACTGTGTGCATTCCATGGGAGGCGACAGTAGACTGTGCACAGTTGTTCTAGCCTGCGATACCAGATGTGCAAAACTTATTAAAAAGCGATAGCACTGGATGTGAAAACAGAGGGTTTAAGAAAAAAAAGCTGAACACATGCGACATATTACTATCACAATATTTAAGGAGGATGTGACTGTCATTTTCCTGAATTTGATTTGTTAAGAAATATGTAATCAATGGTTGAAGGCAGCTGTCACCAGAAAATCTGCCTCTATGGAAAAGTGTTCATCTTTGCAAATACAATGGTATGAAAATCCACCCCCTTTCACTCCCCTTCCACAGACACTCTGCTGGATGCCCTACAGTGTCTGGTATTGTTGCTGGGGAGGACAGGAAGCTCCTGGAAGGTGCTCAGACAGGCCAAGGCTCTCAGGCATCCGCAGCCACACCTTGGAGCCCTCCCCTGGGCCCCAGCCACTCCCCGCTGTCATTCTTCTCACTCACCAGCCTCCCTTCTGTCTTGGGGTCCTCTGCATGCTTTACCTTTCCCGTGGGACATTCTGCACTTTACTCTTGGCCAAATGATTCTGTACCTTTCCTTTAGTTCTCTATTCAGGAGCTGCTTTCTCAGACAAGCCTTCCCTGACCTCCCTGAGGGAGACATTCTTCCTTCATGGGCTTTCTTCACCCTGTGTCACTCTCTCGCCTTATCGCATCTAACACTGTCACTTGGTGTCTGAATGATGCCAGTTTTCTGCCAGAGACTCCAGGCTCCACAAGAGGAGTCTCCATTTCACCTTTGTTCACCATGCATCTCAGTGTCAAAGACAGTGTCTGCCACATAGTAGGTGTTCAAAAACTATTGAATAAAACCAGATGTGGTGGAGCACACCTGTGATCCCAGCACTCAGGAGGCTGAGGCAGAAGAATTGCCAATTTGAGGCCAACCTGGGCTCCATAAGGAGTTCAAGACCAGCTTGGACTACATAGCAGGGACCTATCTTAAAAAACATTGGATGAATGAATGAATGAATGAATGAATGAATGAATGAGTGAGTGAAATGAATAGAATGAATCCATCATCTGGGAGTTATCCAGTATGGAACATCTCAAAAAAGTTTTTGGATTAGACTTCCTTGCCAAATATCAATTCACCGATTCACTTACTCACTAAGTATTGTGCTTCCTCCTATGTAGAAATAAAAGTAAAACAAAATTTCGGCCCTTTGTGTTCTTACACTCTGGATTCTGTAGAGTGTCAGATGGTACTGTAAATATTTTCAGGTTTGGAATTTCATCTTTACTGCAACTACTCAAGTCTGTTGTGTAGCATAGAGGCAGCCACAGCAATCCATAAACAAAAATTTCCAAGAAGGCTTTGTTTACAAAAACAGGTAGGTGATTAGTTGTTGCAGTCGTTGATTGTTGGTTCACTATAGTTCACTCCTGCTCTATGAGAAGTCACAGGTTATATATGTAAACATATAAAAATTGTATTCCAGTTGAATGTTCTTATTCAGCAGTCTTTCTTGGCTCCTTTTCATGAGCATGCACTGGAGTAAACTTTCTGGCCACGTGAGAAGTCCAGGATTACCCCAGGGGCAGCTCACCACCTACAGGAAGGGATTCATGGGCTCCTGTATTTTCATACAGCATGAACATGATGCAAGATGGTTTACATGTGATACAGTAAAAATAAAGTCTCTGAAAGTCCACAGGAGGCAAGGAAGGGAGTATTTTGGCTCCCCAAAACCCTGCCATGTGGCACATGGAAAGCCAGGCTTTTGAAAGGGAACCCGAATACCTTGGGTTCAGAAGTTTGGGAATGGCAAAGTCAGGAGTCAAGCAATCCTGTAAGAGCTGGCAAGTGAACCCTAGTTAGAAGCATCTGATTAGCACAGCAGCTGTTGACACGGGGAGGGGTGGATGGATCCAGGGAGGCGGCAGAGGGTCCGTCTGGGAGGCTGAACACTAATTGGTTTACACTGTAATGTGAGGATGGAGGAGCTGCCTTTTAACTTACAGAGATAAAGCCTTGAACATGAGCTCAGAGTTGTTTATTCACTGGTGGAAAGAAAAGAGGTTATGAGTCATCCAAACCCCATCTACTGGGGCACCCAATGACCTATGCGCATTTATAAATTAAAGAAGAAGGTCGCAAACCATGGAAATGGATGGAAAACATTGTTCCTCTGCATTAGGCCCATCATGGGAGCGCTGTTGATGGACAGTGTCCCTCCTCCCTACCTTCCCGTCTATTTTCTTTGACTCCAAGTCTGATGTAGACCATTTCTTAGACACTGAGCTTCCAAATCAAGTTTTCTTTTGGGGGATGGATGAAAACCCAGTTCTAACTACAGTCACAGCCTGATTGGCAGCTCTTCCTAGGGACTGAAAAGCTATCTTAAGGCCCGAGGTGGAACTTCTTGGCACCCCAAAATGCACTGTTTCAAACAGCAAATTAACTGTCGCAGCCTTCCTTTCCCCTGCACCCTCTGCTGGAGGTTCTGATGACTGTGCGTGCACAGAGGGAGCAGACAGCAGGGTGCTGATAGCGAGCCCGCTGCCTAATCAGCCCTCTCGCCTGTGGATCCCTGGACCATCTTTCATGTCCCAATTGCTCTCTTCAGCTCTGTGGGAACCTCATGAAGACTCCTCCATCTCGGCGCCCACTCGCTGTTCCCTGCCAGCCGGTTCCTGAGAGTCGCTGAGGAAGAAGCGGAGCCCAGGGACCCTGCCTCCAGTTCCCGCTCCACAGAGTGAATCACAACAGCTTCAGGATTTCTGTTCCAGAATTTCTGCTTTACTTGCAAGGTCTCACAGACAGGGCAGCACGAATCATTACCCCAAAACATTGTTTCATTGCACCCTTTCTCTCTAGCGGACATCAGAAAGGCCATGCGAACAGCTGAAGGAGGAAGGCCTTCTTCTGTACTTGAGAACAAAGCAAGGGGCCAAAGCAGAACTTCCAGGTTCAGATCCCACTCATCCAACCCAGCTAAGGCTCTGAGGTTGGGCAAGTCACGTGTGTATAGAAACATCAATACACTGCCTTTAAGACAGGAACGGTGGGCGGAAGCATGGAAAGGGGCTTTGGAAATGATGAAAAGCTGAGTTCTCAAGAGAGGAGCTAGGGTTAAAGAAAATACTATAGTATTTGGAGGTTCAAATTGGTGCTCCACTTCGGATGTAAAACCAAGGCCAGCTTAGAAGCTCCCCTTTTCTTCTGCGTGATGAGGATGGTGCTGTCTCAAGGGACAGTTACAGGACCCAAAGCCACCATGTGCCTGGAACATTTGGTGAACTGCAAAGCGCAGGTGGGGCTGAGCTGCTGCTGTTGCCATCCCAACGCGCAATGCATCATGGGCCAAGTGTGACTCTGCATTTCAAGGAAAGTATAGAAATGACACAAAAGGAGATAGAGGCTACAGTGTTGGGCACCAGGGAGATTCTGAAGATCATATTTTTCTATTCCAGTAAATTAATTCTTGATGGAGATCTCCTGAGGAGAGAACCCAGCCAATGCTAAGGGGCCAACCACTGCCCTCTTCAAAGAAAAAGTTGTTTTCCTCAGATCGAGGCTGAACTTACCCAGGTGTGGCTCAGTGGGAAACTGAGCCTTCAAATCTCTCCACGTCACAGCATCCACTTAAAATTTGTGTTAGAAAGGTCAACATTTTTCTGTCAGTAACAAAAGTTCTTTGAAGCTCCAAGTACCACAACTACTTTTATCCAATTTTTTCCAGACTTGGACTAAACTAGCTGATGAGGAAAGAACATCATTGTTGGTGTTCTAATCTGCTGAGATGCATGTCCAACCTCTTTGATCATCTTCTCTTAGCTATAAAATAATGATGTGATCCATTCCTCACAGGTATGCTGGGAGGATCACCATGCTAGCAACCCTGTAAGAAGGTAGGACAGCCCTGGTAGTACAAGTCCCCAGATGTGGGATGGGATTATGAACAGGAATCAGAAGGAGGTAGATCTCCATGGAGCTATACTAAGAATATGCATTACTGGTCATCATAAGTAACAACACAAATAAGTGTGTGTTTGCAAAGGCCATAAACATGAGCCAACATCATAGCCAATCTTTCATTTCTTTTCTTCCTCCTTTCTTTTAAAAACCTGCAGTGATCAGGTTGAGTTGACCACATTCATCTTCCTTCACATCCATACCAAAGAACCCAATGCATTTTATCCCATTTCCCCTCCACATTTGTGTTCATTTGTGTGGATGCACGGGCATGGGGACAGACAACAGGGGGACACAGGAGCATTCACCTTCTAGTCATGCTTGCTTTGGCTTCACTAATTGATCTCCCTGGTGACAGAGTGACCCATCATCTTGTATTCCACAAAGACCACTGTCAGAGGTCTGCTCCAAAGAGCTGGATTTCTAGGTTATGAGAGCTTCACAAGTTTAAGTGTACTACAAACAGTGGTATTCTCTCCAGTGTGTGGTTCTGGTGTGCAGACCATGAAAGATGTCCACATTTTTATATCTTTGCCAGTGCTTGATATGACTGGACTAATTTTTAATCTGTCTGTTGGATGCAAAGTGTTATCACATTGTTATTCTTTCTTTTTAAATTTATTTTTATAGAGAATAAAAAATAGTAACAAAAATTAGAAATAATACAGAATTTCACTAAAAAATGATAGGAATTAAACAATGACTGTTATATTACATATTGTTGTCTTCAAATTAGTTGTTCAGATTACCAGATATAAATGTGTATTCCTGATTACTAATATCATTGAATATTTTGCTAATTACTTATTAGAAAATTAGTTTTACTCTTTCAGAAATATACCACTCACTACCATTTCACATTTTTCTATTGTCTTTTATTGCTATGTACAATAATTTCTCATTTATTTTTCAGTAATAACTTCTTGGTGGTAGGAGATGTAAAAATTTCTTTTCTAACTGTCAACCTTATCCTTATATGTCTTGTGTTGGGCCGTACAGAAGTACTGAATAAAGTCAAATCCATCAGTGTTACATTTTGTGGGTAGGGATTTTGTTTGGTGACTAAGAATTACATGCCTGTCCTAAGATTACAGAAATCCTCCACTGCATTCCAAGTCCAGAGTTGAGAGTAGAAGCCTGTCACCTGCTATGTCAGGCTCTAACTTCCCTTTCTTTCTTGTCTTGATGTGTCTTCTGTGTGGTCCCCCTAGTGATAAGGCAGCTGGCCTGTGCTCCTGTCTATGCAGGCAATATCAATACCCATTCCCATTATTTTCAGAAAAGTACGGATAAGCACATTTATCTGCATTTCTGACTGAAAAATTGAGTGCATGATCTTTCTCAAGAGTATCTTCAATTTCAACAGCGTATTTTAATAATGTAGTCCAATGCATCATTGGTGTTGGAGTATGTGGTAGTGAAAAAAAAAAAGCCAATTATATTTAGGCAGACCCAAGCTTGAATCCTGATTTTTTTCAAATATTTTGTAGTGCTAATAAACTTGCTTAACTTTCCATGTTGCACATGATCATAGTAACTTACATGGAATATATTGGTTAGAAATAAGAATAGAAATGGATATAACTACTAAATTAGATATATGGGCTAGAGAGTCCTAGATTATATTAAAGCCATAAATGAATGCTGAGATCTCAGTGACTGTACAAAACAAAGATTTACTTCTTTTTCACAAAGAAACATATCCAACCTAGACAAAGCTACAAGGTCATTCTCTAAGACCCAGGGTCAAAGAAACTCTACATCTAGAATGTCACTGCCTAGTAGCTGAATGTCACAGATGCTACAGTTCATCTCCCAGATTCCTCTTTAGGACCAAGGTACTTATTTCCCCCAAAGTCAGGAATGCTGACAGCTGACATCTCGTAGCTAAAATCTATCATTACCTTCAGCAGAAGGGAGGAATCACTCCCAAAGCTACGTCTCTTCCTATGGAGGTTACATCTAACAACTGCCTTCTGTGGGCTGTACAGGCCAGACCACTAAGGAGAGCAATTCTGGAAGACCCATCCCCCTGCCAGAGCTCCGTAAAGGTTTGGCCAAGCTTGACACGACTTCATCTCAGTTTTTGTTCCCCTTCTCCAGTTACGCTTCCCTAACACATGGTTTTTTCCTGAGAAATCTTACCAACATAATGCCTTCATGGAAGTGTTGTAGTCCTGGGAAGTGGGAATTAAGTGAATTAGTACCCTAAGTGATGGAATAGATCTATTCCAGTCACTTTCCCTTCCCGAGGACAAAATATGTGATACCTACAACTTTTTAAAAAAAGTTTGTTTGGCTTGCAATTTCCAGTGGGCTCAGTCTATGGTCAGAAATGTCATGGCTGAAGGGCCTGGTGGAGAACAGTTGCTTAATCATGGAAATCAGGAAGCAGAGAATGAAGGGAGGGGCAGAGTCAAGGAGCTACCCTCCAGGCCATGCGCCAGTCATCCGCCTCCACTGGGCCCCACCTCCTGACAGAAGGTTTAGCTACTGAACTCATCAGTGGCTGAGACCATTGATGCATATAACAGCACCATGATCCATTCACCTTCTACACACATGAGACTTCTGAGAGACAGTTTAGAATTTTAAACCACAATACAAGCTGAGTCCAAAATGAGATTCCGGGAATGTGTTACCTGAATAACACCATGGCAAGGAACTACTTTGGGTATGAGCAGTAGGCATAGCCCTTGGCAGACTGCAGTTGTATAAGTCTCTTAAAACTGTCACCAATACTAGTGAAAGTCAATGTGAGAGTAGTGTGGGAAAAGCCATTGGCCAATGCATGATTTCAGGGTCTCATAAGTTTAGAGAAATGATAATTAGAAGAGCCATAGAATTGAGTGGCTCTTGCTAGGTGCTGTCAATGTAATACGGAAAGACAGAGAAGGATAGTTTATCTCAAATTTAAGGTAAGTTGTAAAAGCCAGAGTGCCTGCCTGGCAGCACATGAGAAGTGCTTATCTCCTGGAGCCAGAGGGCAGAAAAGCAGAGGACCAGGCCAGAACATAATTATAAGGAGATGAGAGCTCTAGTGAAGATTGAATTCTCAATCTCAGCAAGTCTGCTGTGCCAAGGTCAAGGGCCTCTAAGGAGTGGGACCTAGATCCTGGGACAGGATATCTGGATCAATGCAAGGGGAACTCCCTGGACACCCTGGACCTGTTGGGTTTCCACAGGGGCCCAGATGTGGAGGCTGTGCTATAGCAAATCAACATAGATACAGACACACCACTTTCCAATCCCATAGGAAGATCTGAAGCAATCTGAATTAATACAGGACATAAAAAGAGCATGTACTTATGGTATTATCTCGGGGCCAGTAAACCCCAATGCCCCATAATTATATGGTCTGCAAAGCCCTAGATCTCCTGGATGTTCTTCAGACCATCACATTGGTCTGCTACGTCAGTGGTGCTGTTAGTTGGTTATCATGAGCAAGATGTGGTAGGATGACTGCAGATATTAGTCACTCTGTGTGGACTCAAGGGAAAACTGTATGAGCCAATGTCCTGGGACATACCAAGACATTTCTCTCCAAAGTAAAGGAAGTGAAGTATCTCATGCTTCTCTTTGGGTTGCAGGGGCAGAATACTCATCTACACCTGGGTATTCTGTTCCCACCCATTCACCAAGTGACACGGAAAACCACTGGAGTGCATCCAGGCTCTACAGATGCAGCCCTGCTGCTTTGGGACAAGAGTCTGTCACATCCTGTGAGGAGAGACATTGATGATAGAAAATAAAATCTGTGTAAAGCTTGTAGCAAGGGCTTTATCAAAGTTTGTGGTAATTTCTAACTGTAGTGATGTGAAACTAGAAATAGTCTGTATCAGTTATGATAATGTGAATCTGTATCACCTCAGCAGACAGAATATATAACAACCAAATAATACAAATAGAAGGCAAATACATGGTGGTCACCACTTTTTAAATGCTTGAGTAGACCTGTGTCACATTATGCCTCATATTGACTAAAACTGTCCGTTATATGATTACTCTGAGATTCCATTTCCTCATCTACAAATGGAAAGATTATACACATCCTGCTTTTGTTGTGATAACTGAGTTGATTTATAAACACAGCCTGATGCAACTTCCATCTCCAAGAAAATTTGGATTCTTTTCTGTCATCACCTGAGCCTAATTCTTTTTCTTCTTAAATTAGTTTCTAATCCATGCTATCAACTGCTCCTTGGAAAATAGGTCCAGTCCATAGCATCTCCTCCTGAGAGAATATAATAATATTTTAGCTCATCTCCCCTTCACAGCTTCTCCCTCCCTCTAGTTCCTCCTCTTCAAAAGAACCAGAATGGACTTCTCAAAAGACATAAACTCCAGATATCATTTTTATATTTTAAAAATCTTTCTTTTTTAATTAAAAGCCTTTACTGGTTCCCTATTACTTTGGAGACAAGCATTGAATACAAGGCCTCACCTGCCTTTCTGCTTCCTCTAGAACTTGCATATGAAGATTAGTTTTTAGGGTATGGAAAGGGCGAAAGGAGAAATTCCAAAGAAACCTAGGTATTATTTCTACATTGTCTTTGGCTGAAGGATTTCTCTTTGGCTGAAGGATTTCTCTTTGGCTGAAGAATTTTCCTTTAACTAATGGGTTTCTACAAGAATCAGTAGAACCCGACATCTATAATGTTTTGTAAAAAGGCAGTGATAGTTTATTACTCTCAGGTGTTTATTACTGACATGGTGTTTCAGGCCACAGGCATGTGACCATATCCATACAAAACATGTTCCTGTAACAACACATATTATGGTGAAAAAAAGGACAACTAATACCCTTTCAGAACACATTGTATCTGTTTATGACAAGTTCTTTCTTCTTGGCTGACTAAATTGGGAACCCTAGTACATTTCAGATGTTTATGTGTCTGTGTGTGTGTGCATACATATGCAAGTATTTATGTGTGTGCATGTGTTTGTATGTATGCACATACATGTGCATGCAATTTCTATTATTCACAGGGTTTATAAGGCACTCTTGGCCTCTGGCAGGGGCCAGTTCTCAGTTCTCGGTACAGAAATTCTTTGTGTCATTTAGCATCCTCAGGAATCAGACAGTAAATGCCTACAGCTAGTTTGTCCCAGTCATTGTGATGATCAACCTCATATTTCCAAATGCCTCCTGGGGGACAGCACCATCCCCTACTGAGGACATAACTGCTTGTAAGTTCCATGAGGACAAGGAGTTCTTCATCTTCATGGCATAGCCAGTATCTAATAAGAGTCTTTCCACAAAACAAGTGTTTCATTAATATTTATGAATGAGTGAATAAATTGATAAATTAAATCTTCACAAGTTATGATTTCTTGAATTGAAAATTATGCTTTTTTCTCTCTTTAGAATGACCTTCCTTCATTCTGGTCATTCTAGAAAAGCTCTTCCTGTCTAAAGCAATATCTTCTGCAAATCTCTTCAGATCTCTCAACATGGTTAGCTTCCCACTGTGTTCCCACTACTCTTTGTATATACCTCCTCCCTGGCATTCACTGCTGGGAGTTGAATTTGTTTGTATGCTTGTACATCTCATAAGATTGTGAATACTTTGAGGGATATGGGTGCTGAATAATTTATTCCTGTATTCCCTAGAGTCTTAGTAATGTCGCCAATATAGACTAAGTTGTTGAATGCTTGCTGAATGAACAAGTGAATAAAAGAAGTAAGAGTGATTTCACCTTCATGAGGAATGATTTCAAAGCCCAAGGGAGGAATCTGTGGAAAACAGATACGGAAGTGATTTTCAGTAGCAGAGAGAGCCTGGTGTGAGGTTTGGTTCCCCTTGTGCCAACCAGAGGAAAGGTCAGGGAGGCATCTTTGATGCTTCTGTGCAACAGCAGCAAGCACAAGAGGGGCCACCTAAGAAGAGAATGTCAGCCTGAGCCCACTTGCTCCGTCCTTGAGACACAAGACTCAGAAGCCCACAGTGCTGGACAGGCTCCTGCCTGCGGTCCTCCACGGGATGCATCTGAGGAGGGAATAGGCTGAAGACAGGTAGACACAGCTTTGCCATCTAGGCCATGCGACCTGGATCTCAGTCTTCACATCTTCTATGTCTCAATTTCTTCATCTGTGATGTGGAGCCAATCACACTACTTACCTCTAGGACTGGCTTATCAGGTTTAGACAATCTAAGATCACACTGGTAGTAGTGTCAGAATACTGCCTGCCTCATAGTAAGCACAGAGCCAGGACTAGATCTCTGTATGCTGAACCTAGAGCATCATTTAGAATCATCTAATTAATCTCCCCAGGCCCTACTAAGAAAGACTTCTGAGTGCTGCCTAGGAAAAGGAGACAGAAATATTATTACAGGACTTTAAGACATAAGCTGAATAATTCCATGCATAGTGCACATATAAATTTTGCTAACTCTTACCTAGAGTGTCACAGAAGTCAACAGTATAATCTGCACATGGAAATCCCTAGGAGTTTATTTTGGCAGACATTACATGGGGAGTGGAGATTACAAATACCAAGTTTTTGAAAGAGGAGCAACTCTCTAACGTGAAGCACGTGCCTGCTTTTAAGAAAGAAAAACAAGTGAAAGCCCTAGTACATGGCCTAGTAACTGAGAGAACAAGGGACTTCACAGGATGGAGAGTGGCTCGCATGGATAACCTGGGACAACGCTTAACACTGACCCTGCTCCCTCTGCCCTGAGGGCCCAGTTCTGGTAGACTGTTCTCTAAGTTTGTTTGAGAAATCCACTTGCTTTTGTTTCCACTTTGTTCCTTTCTCTCTTCTTTCTCCTGTTTACGTCAAGCTTGTCATCCCCAGATTATATGATTTTCTATTGTCTTTTTTCTCATTTCATTACTGAAATATAAAATGTGTAAATGTATGCACCCAGTCTGATGAGCAGCAATAAGCACTAATAAACCCCACACCTGGGTTAGGAAATAGAGCAGCAGCAGAACTTCAGATGTCTTTGCTGGGCTCCTCTTTATCTCACCAGTTCCCCGGGTCACCTTGGCCACTCAGATTCCTCTGTAGTTACCAGATTATTGCCACCTCATTCCCAGACCAATTCCAGGACTATGGCATTCCTTCAGGCAAGGCATTGTCAGCACCTCTTCTTACATGAGTAGCGTGCGGGCCTGATTGTTGGCAATTGGGAGCCGCGGACTCGCAGAGCTCAGAATTGTGGGCATGGACAGCCAGAAGCAGACAAGGGAAGTGCATGCAATGTGCGCAGGACAGAGGCAGCCCATGTGCTTTGGCGGCAGAATCCTCCCTCGCCCATCTCCTATGTCATATCTCTCCAACCATCTTCCACTCTACTGTCTTCTGGTGTCACTGCTGGTACCAAGGAGCAAGCACCAGATGCAGGCCTGACTCTGAAAACTCCCTCTTAGAGGCTGTGTGATCTCAGAAAACCTTCTCAGCCTCTCTGGGCATCAGGTCCTTCATAGAGAATCATAAAGCCATCTCTTCCTGAGTTATCACAGGGATCAATCAGACGAAGAAGGTGAAAGCAGTTTGCCACCCAAATGAGTATAACATAAATTTTGTGCAGGCACTCTTTCCTTCTCTCCTTTTGCTCTTGAT
The DNA here is from genome assembly GCA_002564285.1 of Tympanoctomys barrerae. Lineage (NCBI taxonomy): Eukaryota > Metazoa > Chordata > Mammalia > Rodentia > Octodontidae > Tympanoctomys > Tympanoctomys barrerae. Next base: position 934 of record NDGN011241674.1, on the reverse strand, counting down.
GAGACTTAGGCAGTCCACACTGCCACAAACTCTCTTGCCCAGGACCTCGAACTTCAAGTCAATCTCTTTATTCCCTTGATCCTCCTCCTCCTTCTTTTTCTCAGTAGTACATATTTGGCGCTATGATTATTGTATAAGAGTGGAATGTGGTTTCTCAAATCAATCCCTGCACAGCCTGAAGGTGGGATTATGTCTCATATTTCCCTTGGGTCCTCACAGGAACTAAAATTCTGCTTGACGTCATTGAGAACATTCTTTCACACATATTCATCGCTGATAATGCTATGGATGCCTTGCTCAGTGTTAGAATTCAATTATAGAATCGCTCTTTGGATGATACTTCTGCATATTTCAGCCAGAAATTTGTTATGATATTAAAACCGGTTGTGATGAAGAGAATACTAGAAATACTTGAATGTCTGCTGTGTTGTTAAATTGACATAGATTGAACATTTAAAAATTCCAGATTCTTCAACATCCGTTGCTTTCCCCCACACAGGTCTTTTCACATGGCCATATGCTGAAGCCCTGCCATCTGCAAAATGAAGTCATTAATGCTGCCTATCAATTCTGAAAAAATTAAATGTCAATAAAGTCTGTGAATAAGCTTTTGGAATGCCATGATCTGCTAAAAATAAAGAAGGGAGCCAAACATATTCAAACTATACTGGTTATTTTTCTATTTCTGTAGCACCCCAAACTAGCCACTAATATCATGCATGGATTCTGACAGACTTCACGGACAAAGTGAAGGCCCAAATCTGATTTAGTTTAATTTAGTAAAAGAAAAAAAAACTTTAGAATTTGATATATAAAGTATGGTTGAGAAATATGGTGAGGGGCCAGGGAAATACCTCAGGAGTATGAATGCCTTCCTGACCAGCATAAGGTCCCAAGTTCAATCCCTGGTACCACACACACACACACACACACA
>NDGN011241670.1:0-11414 GCA_002564285.1 Tympanoctomys barrerae | reverse complement strand
ATGCAGTTCTTTCTTCTTTTCTACTAAATAGCATCTGAGAAAATAATTGTCTAGCAAAATCTCACTTGAAAATTAAACCCCAGGCATAATGTTAGTTTGACAAAAGTGCATTAGTAATTCTTTGTACTTGAAAGCTGTGAATGTAAACCTAAGCTCCTCATCACAAGTTTGCCTGAGACTCCCAAACACCGTACTTCACAGTGTGGCATATTTTCAGTTCCAATACTCCCAGCCATGGAGTGACTCTTCAAAGAAAGAGCTGTCAGCTCCTGATCATGGTAGACAGGACAAATCAGCGATGTCACCAAGTCCCCTGTTCTTCTGATAAAGGTAATCAAGACATGATGAGACTGCACCCGAGGGACATGGGCTAGCGCGGAGGCTGCTGTCCAAAAGCTCGAAGTAGCATTTCCCTTGAGGGTGCACGAGCACTTTCTGTGGCAGACATCATTTGTATGAAGATTAATACCTTCACAGGTGCCGGGTAGGAAGACATGGGTTCAAATCTCAATTTCATTCATTCCTTTCTTCACTCAAACAGCAGTTGGGCCAGGTATTGTAACAAGGGATAGATAAGCAAAGCAAATGGGACAGACTCATTGCACGAGCCTATTTCACTTCAGTTGCCTCAACATCTTTGAGCTATGGACTTGCAATAAAGGTCATTAACTACAATTTAGCTTACTGCTGCCCATGCCTTCTGTTGCTATCATCACCTCTCGTAACCTACTCCTTCCACTAGACTTGACAGAGGTTGGCCATGTGACCCAGCTTAGCCAATGAGGGTATTTTCAGTTCCTTGGTTCAAGACTACATGCAAGTCCAAATCAAATAAAATGCAGGATCTTTTTTTTAATATATATATTACAGGTAAATAAAGATGTCTCTCATTTCTGCTAGCTTGGACAAATTTAGAGGATGTGTGTTAAGCTGATAACAAGCATACTGATACCCAGGTGACCCTGGCCAAGTTACTTAATCTCTCTGTGCTTTAGTTCCCTTACTGACTGTGGAATAGGGCCATCTTAGGGAGCTGGACTGAGGACAAAATGAGCTAAATTATGTCTAGTTCTTAGACATGATTTAAACATGTCATTAAAGTGTTTCATGCTACTACCATAACTCTACAATACATTTCAAAGACCAGGGTTCGATCACCAGCACCACATGCCATACTGCCCCTGCCCCTGGGTGTGCTGAGCCAGCCCCAGAGACCAGGGACCGTAATCCCAGTGCTGGGGAGACTGAAACCAGGAAGATTATTATGAGTCTGAGCTACATAGTGAGACCCCCATACCAAATATACAAAAAAATTAATATTGTTATGAAGAAGGCACTTACTAATAGCTATAGCTACCTCCTGAAGCCTTAAGTTTCTTATCTCATTGCCAAGGACAGGCTGATGGCTGTAACACACCGCCTGGAGCTTTTAGTATCCTCACATCACAAAGGTTACTTCTTGCTGTTGTGAAAACCCAAAAGGCAAACTGTGGGATAGTGGGGAAGACTTTGAGCCACTCAGTCGTGCAGGGACCCCAGCTCCTTCCATCCGCTGGCCCTTTAAGCCCTTGAAGTGGGATTCATTTAATCAAATGATAGGGAAAATTTTCCATGGACCTGTTCTAAAGGTTGTATATCACTTCCCCTCTTATCCCACAGGTAGGGACTCGCACTCAAGCACCATAAGGAAAGACTGAGAACTTCTGTCTAGTTGGGTCTGAATGAAAAGAGGGTCACAGACTTGCCTGATGGCATTTGCAGTGACCACAATGATGGCATCCAATGAGATGAAAAGCCCTACAAGCTCTCATGTGCTGATTTGGACTTGCCCAAGGTCGCCTTGGTAAACAGTGGCAGAACAGTAACAGAACCCTCTTCTCATGCACATGACATTCTTCTGTGTCACCCTCACCTCCTCTCTAAATTGTTCTTCGCAAATCTAACACACAATTTCCTTCAGCTGGCCGTTTGCCTTTGGGAACCATTTGCTACTCCTTTCATGTAGATTTCTTACCCAGGTAACTTTATTGCCATCTGCCTCCTTCCACAAAACTCAAGATTGATTGTGAGGAAAGCAGAATGGAGGTGACTATGCCTCTGTCTTACCAAATCACAGTGACTGCACACCAGGCACCGGTAAGAGATCAATGGTGGAATGTGACAATCTTGCAATATCTGGAAGTGCAGTTGTATTGGTGTTTTATAATATCTCGCTTTGAGTGGCAGTATCCTCAGTGGCAACAAGCAAATGAAATATATTTGCATTCAGGACACCTAGCATTTCATCCAAAAAGCCAAGTTCCACTAATATATTCACCTGCTGATACGCACAACCAAACATGAAGTCTATTAAAACACCAATAATTAGCTCAACTCACACAACCAACAACAGAGCTATAATTTACAATTTTGCCAATTTCTTTTCCAATTATCTGGATTTCCTCTTTACTGGATGCCTGGACTTTGGCAGTACTGATCACCACCTCTGAATGATTCATTCTATTTCTTTTTATTAATTAATTCAGTTCTCTTCTGAAAATCCAGGGAATAAATTAGAAATGCCACTTGACAAGTGGCCTTTCAGAACACTGAATCTCTGGACATGTTGATCTTTCTAACTATTTATCTGTACTTTCCTGAATACCAAAGATATATAAATAGGGATGATGAATAATTCAAATGCCTCCCCACCTCAGTACTCCTCACCCCATGGGGAGGAAATATTAGGAAGCACTGCCAAGGATGTCTGCAACTCTGGAAGTTGATAAATGTACACTTAAAAGTGGGTGATGGAGCCCAAGTCTCAGGGCGCCTAAAGACACCTGTTCAGTATGCTGAGTCCACTGTTCACTCTGGCCCCAGAGAGATGGCTCAGAAAGAAGTGACTGCCTCTTTTACTAAACACAGATTTATCCCTCAAGGATCAAAGTGATAACACTCAGAAGTAGATCCGGCACAGCACCTACCTTGTGCTGGGTTCCTGCATAAAGATTATTTATGTACTTAATTGTTTTTTTTTATTTTTTTAATTTATTTTTTAGTTCATACATAAAAATTGTACATATGAATGGGGTAACTCGTGGTATTTCAATACATGTATGTATATCCTGGTAATCATGTCAAAATCAGGTTAAATGTATGTATCTTGTTATCTGCTCCTAGAGCCCCAGCTCTAGGGGCTTGATATGAGAGGACTGCTTGAACCCAGGACTTTGAAATCAGCCTAGGCTGGTGGTGAGACCCCATTACACACACACATGCACACACACACACACACACACACACACACTTTTTTGTGGGGAAACCTTCAAGATCCTTTCTTCTGGCTTATTGAAATGTGTAGAGCATTATAGTCATCTGCTGGCCTCAGAACTTTTGCTCTTGGCTGAAGGATTTAATTGCAAGCAGTTTGTCTGGGAGGCAATCTTCAGAAGCACTGGGGGAAATGGAGAAGTGAGGTGCAGAAAGTAGAAAATCAAGGGCAGAGCTGATTCTACCAGGTCCCCTCTGTGGACAAGGTCAGCTCAGTTCTCCCAGGAACCCTGGGAGATGATCCAGAGTGTGTCTGAGCATCGCCGCATCCCAGGAACAGGAAGATAGGGTGTTTTCCCCAATCCCTGTCTGTGGTTATATGAAGGCTGCTCCTGGGGCCATGAGTTGGGGGCACTTTCAGCTGGCTGGGTTCACAGGCAGGTGCACTAGGAGAGTTTCCACAGACTGGTGGGGATGAGCAAGATCTGTGTGGGGCACCAACAGCATGCACTATACCGAGCTAGGACACTTCCTATAAGCATGGAGAAGGTCAGAATAAATCAGCAGTGTTAGAATTCCAACTAAGTACTCAGAGATCCTGAGGACCGTGAGATTCTAAGGCTCACTGTGGCAGTATCAGTGGCTAACACCAGCTTGTGTTACAAATGTGGACTCACTAGTTTTCTAGCAGAGGTGCTGTTAAAATAATATTATCCAGGGCCAATGAGATAGCTCAGTCAACTAAGCACCTGCTTAGGCAAGTGCAGGGACTCGGGTGTGATCTCCGGCACCATGTGCTGCACAGGCCCTGTCCCTGGGCACACTGAGCCAGCCACCAAGACTGGGCATTGTGGCACACAACTGTAATCCCAGTGCTGGGGGGGGGTGAAAACAGGAGGATCACTAGGAGTTCCAGCTGTATAGTGAGACCCTGTACTAAATACATAAAAAAATAATAATTTTTTAAAAATAAAAAATAAATAATATCCATTTCACTGATGAAGGGACTGAGTTCAAAGCGGCTGGAGCAACTCGCCCAAGGCCAAACCACAAAGAGGATTTCCCAGAAACCTGCCCGAGGTCAGCCCAGGTTCATGGCTCTACAGCTCAGCAGCCTCTGCAAGTCACAGCCACCCACAGATTCTGTCTGAATAAGATTCCTGTGAACAATCCTTTGGCAAGTCTGGTCTCTTCTGTCACCAGCTTTGGCCCAATGACAGCACTCCTCTGCTCCACAAAGGATTCTCCAGTGTAATCCATCCACCTCTCACAAATCACCGTCTTCCACAGCCTTTTCCCCCCAGTGCGTATGACCTGCCTTCTTCCTACGCCCACAGTAAACTCCAGTGTTCTCTGCGAGAGCCTGTGATTTCCAGATATGTTTCTCAAGCTGCGGCTTGCTGTCCTGCTGGAGGCCTTTGTCCCCACGGTCCCTGGAGGCCTGGAGATCCTATTTCAGCTAGTTAAACATATAAAGTGGCCATAAAGTAGGTTTTAATTAATTCAGCTGTTTACTCATTGGACTACATGATATCTAATTAAGTGGCTTCTTTTCAGCCTGCTGCTTTTGTTCTCACCATTTTCCACTTCACCAGCTACTGGGACCAAACCGTAAGGATTCCCTATCCAATGAAGAATGCACCGGCAAGCCTGGTGGTCGCTGGTTGGTTGGTACTGCATGAGGACTCACAATGTAAGTGTAAGAAAGGTGCATAGTGTACGAAAGAGTCCTTCCCTCGCTGCCTCAGAAGCTTCTCTCATGCGTCTGTCTGCTCTACGGAAGCGCAGACCCCATCTGGCCCAGACTCCAGAGGAGCTCAGCTGGCCAGTGTCACCTTCACTTCCCTTTCTGAGACCAACTTAATGAAACTTTCCAAAGCTGACCAGCGGAGTATTTTTCCAACCGTACAGGCTTTGCTACTCACAGTAAGCCCACAGCCTAGGAACATTCAAGTTGTGAACATTCACAGACACACACAGGCCACGAATTGCAGACATCCGTAGATGCGGACCAATCGGGGACTGCGAACCAAAGGCGGAGGTAGCTCTGAAGTCTCCCAGCCGCCGCCCGGCTGTGCCCTTGTGCTTCCTGCGCAGTGAGACAGCACACAGTAGTACTGCTCAGCCAGAGCCCAAGACGGCTGGAAGCCAGAGCAAAAGCAGCGATGACGTGGAGGGATTGCCAGGACGCGCAGAGCTTCCTGTTTGTGTAATATTTACTTGGTCAGACTTATACATATCCACCCTCACTAGAACACGCTCATAAGTAGGGGACTTCAGGCATCCCCTCTCCGCGAGGCGCCTCTTCACGGCGTGGACCCTGTGCCACGGCTTCCCCTGTGTCCCTCGCAGGCGTCGCTGGACTTTCAGGCACCAGGCTTCCCAGTTCTTTCTGTCCAAGGATTTGAGGAATGCGTTTAGTCAGTGTCTGATGACTATGTGACTTGCAGCGCCTGCTTTAGCTGTTCCTGAGTGTCAGCTTTATTAGATTAGAAGCTGGAATAGCTTTGTGTTCGGTTAGTGGCTGGAATGCATTGTAAGAATGTCCACCATCCTTGTTCACATTCATGTACTCACACCCTGTGCTCTGTGGTCCTGCGGCTCAAGCAGTGGTGTCCATTTCCCTGTCCTTATGTGTGGGCTAGGCTTACGCCTCTAAGTGGTCAAGGGAACATAGTGGACATGGTGCGGAGCACAGGCTCCATGGGCCCTGCACACTGCTCCCTTCTCAGGACCCTGCTGCCATGCAAGGCAAACCAAGGGAGCCAGTGCAGCCCCAAGACGGGGGAAACATCAGTTAACTGGCCAGTGACCCTGCAGATCCATGAGCAAATCTGGATGAGCCGAGTCCTGCTAACTTGCAAACTTGTAAGTTAATTATCTGCAGTTATAAACCGTGAGGTTCGCTATGTACAAATAGCTAACCTGTACAAATGCTTTTACAAATGTGCTGAGGGCAGAGGAGAGGCAAGGAGGTCTGAAGGGCTACCCTGAGTGGGAAAACCCATATTCCCATCTGAAAAACTGGGTGCAGGTGACACACCTCCCAGGTGACCCTGGCCCCTAAACCCCAGTCCCACTGTGGGGCATTACATAAAGAACATAGCAGAACAGGGGTTAAGCCCCTCCTCCAGTTACGATGCTGTACAGAGTGTGAGCACGGCCAACCGTCCCAGCTGGCCTGCAGCTGCCACAGCCTAGAATCCCCTTGGCAATGGGCAACCTGGGCCCTGAAGGACAGAGGGAAATTCCTAAGCATATCATCTCAATGTGGCGTATAGGTATCGACACAGGCAGATATAATTATTTTAGTAGTAGTCGTGTTACTAGTTTGTTTTTGTTTTTTTTTTTTAATTTATGTATTTGATACAGGGTCTCACTACACAGCTTGGACTCATTGTGATCCTCCCATTTTCAGCCCTCCCAGCGCTGGGATTACAGTTATGCGCCCCCAGGCACAGTCCTGATCACTGGCTCAGTGTGCCCAGGGATGGAGCCGGCAAGGCATAAGGTACTGGGGATCGATCCCTGGTTCCTGCACTTGCCTAAGCAGGCACTTAGTCCACTGAGCTACCTCGCCGGCCCTCATGTTCCTGGTAGTAAAGCGCCTCTCATGCATCGAGTGTCCCTGACGCATCAGGCACGATGTGAAGTGCTCAGAGCAGAGATCCTCATGGCAGTCACCTCTGCCTCACCAAGGCTCCCCACTTTATGGAAGAAAAGGAAATCTCAGAGAGAATCTGGAGCTGAAACCCAAATTCCCTCCAGGATAGGTGCTGCAAAGCCTACTTTCCTGAACACGATGCTGCAGAGCCCCACACATGCACCCCCCTTCTAAGCGGAGCAACACTGGAGCAGAGAGAACAGGGAGGAGGGCAGGTCCCACAGGCCATGCAAGGCTTCCTGAAAGAAGTGAGCATGGAGAGGAGTCTCGAGGAGTAAGCAGGGGTGTCAGAGAGGGAAGGGCGGTGTGCTCGGGTCCCTAGAGATCAGCGTGGACAGTGCCTTGGCACAGCACTGGGTGGGACAGAGCAGGCTAGGCCGCAGATGCCAGGCACAGTGGCCCTAGCACTGGCTGGGAGATGAGGCAAAAGGAGCAGGAGAGGAGAAAGTCCTCAGAGTCACAGCCCAGGGGACCCAGTGGGAGATGAGCCTCCTCCCTTGCCCCCAGGACAAAATGCTGAGACACAGAAAATAATTAATCCTCTTTGTTGTAGAACATTTTCTAGGTGACAAACGGATTTGAGAACTAACAGCTCTGCACTTGCAAATCTGGAGCGAAAACACTGTAGCATCACACGCTGAGAACCTGAGGCGAGCAAAGAAAATAGAGGAAAAACTCACCTCATGAAAAATCGCTGGGGAAAGTGCTAAGTGGCTGCTTCCCAAAGCAAATAATGAAGAGAATAGTGTGCCCCTCCTTTTGGAGAGAGGGTCTTGCTATGTAGTTCAGGTTGGCCTTGAACTCACTATGCAGCCCAGGCTGGTGTCAAACTCAAGGGATCCTCTTGCCTCAGCCTCCCAAGTGCTGGGATTAAAAGTGTGCACTACCATGCCCTGCACAATTGTCCCTTAAAGACCAGAAAACTTCTCTCTTTTCAGGATGCAGTCCTTTCAGAAGAAAGGTTCGCCCTGCCCATTGGCATATATGAAAGACACATGAGCAAAGAAAGCAGCCTATCCGAAAGGTGGGACTGACTGCCCTATGTTAGGTGTATTTTTCTACCTGGCTTAGAATTCCTTTAGTCATTCACCAGATGAGTTACTGGCCCCCAGTGGGTCTGCGCTGTCCTCAGTCCTGATGATATTTTTTGGACCACTGAACTGTGTGGTTAAGAATATCATAGTTGGATGGAAAAACATCTATAGACAATTGACAGTGATGGAATAGGTAGTGTAATAGGGGTGAGCACAAGGTACAGTGGGAAGGCTCCTTTAGCCTGCCCAGGATGCTTCACTTGACCTTGGACTTGATTATCAAGAAGAGCTTTCTAGAAAGTGGTAACAATAATACTAACTTTTAATGAGCACTAATGTACCACTAAAAGAATAAAGCCTCTCTATATATCTCCAGATTTAATCCTTACAACAATTCCATGTGGTAGATACTATCTTGATTGTTAAAATGGGAAAACTGAGTCTCAAGAATTCCAAGAGCTAGTAAGCCAGTCAGAGAACTAGACTTGGGGCTACATATGCTCGAGCTGGAGAACTTGACCTGCATTGCGTGCTCTGCACTGGGGCCAAGCCTCTCAGTGCAGGGAGGTCACAGCAATGTCATCATGTCAGCAGCTCTGCAGGGCAGCAACCTGGGCTGCAAATGCACAGTGGAAAAGACAGCCCTAGGGCCACAGTGTAGAGCACTCTGTGTAGAGCTGGGGTGGAGCTGACCCCTTCTTCCAACACATGGCATGGCCCGCTGGGTAAAGACAATGCCCAGCATTCTTTTGATGGATGTTCCACTCCAATTTGAGAATACAGAAGTCTAGAGAAATCTCTGACCACAATGCCTCAGCCACAAGGATGGGGAGAGGATGAGTGGCTTCCAGACCCTTCTGGGGTAAAGACTTGTGTGTGAGCAGCTCTGTGTTGTTATGGAGAGTTTGTACATCCACAGGTTCAGGCACTTTTTATTCCAGTCACTTCCTGGCACCTACCCGTACTGTGGCAGGCATTGCCCAGGTACAGGACTTGGGAGGAGAGCAAGCAGAGCTCATTCTGAGAGGGCTTGCCTGAGAACAATGCAGAAAACAGAACCAAGAATCACCGAGTCAGAGTCAGGCTCTAGGATGGAAGGTGTTGAGGCAGATGATCAGGGGGATGCTAGTGTATAGAGATAGAGATATGAGACAGAGGCCTGACTGCCCGAGGGAGCAAAGAGCAATACACAGAGCCCTAGGAGAACTGTTGTCTCTAGGAAATTCCGACAAGCTGGGATTCAAGGCTACAGATAACAGCTTCTGCTGCTCACACTGTGTCTGCTCTCTGATCCCTTGCTTGGGATGTTAATGGCTAGCATTGTGTAAACTTAGGAGTTTGGTAAATGCCTGAAGGCAATGGAGAGAATAGTTTGTGCTCACAAAGTAGTTACACACACCCCTTAGCCCTCAATAAATGTGAGATGTTTCTTTGGCTCTTGGCTCACTTAGAGACTAATCTCAGTGAGACCTCTGAAGCTACGTTCATCAGGTTTCCTAGTGTTTCTTTCAGCTCTAACTCATAACATACAACACTGGCGGGTTAGACACTTCCCCTGAGGAGATGGTGTTTGAGGCAAATTCTTAAAAGAAGTAGAAATGAATCAGAGTAAGCAACAAAGAGCACATTCTAAGCAGAGGGAATTACCTTAGCAGTGGTCCTGAGATGGCTGGTCCGTGGCTTGGTGGAGGAAAAGTCAGAGCCTGGAACGGTGAGCAAGGTGCGGAGTTCAGAGAGGGCAGAGAGGTGAGGACACCTGGCTGTCTCTGCATTTCTGCGGGAACCTTTTAAAAACAGTATGGACACCAGATTCATCTGGAAAAGGATCATCTCCCCTGCTTGACATAGTCATCTTTGTAACTGTTATTATTTCCCTTTTGTCCTAGTTGCTGAAAAAATCAGAGCCAAAATTATTTTAGACATTCCATTCAGATCAACCTGGTGATATGTGAGTCTATTCAGCTCTTCTAGAAATTTCTTCTGAAGTGATATTGATTTTTCACATTCAGACATTCATCCTAATGAAATAACTTACTCAGAGGATCACATTGCACCTGCTCTTTAGTTTGTGAGATTTGGAATGGATTTGAGCCAAGTCTGAGTAGTTGACAATTGCCAGAAGTAACTCGTATATCTACCTACTCCAAGCAAAAACATGCAAGGGAGGAAAATTAGAACAAGAAAGTGAAGAAAGTCACAAATCTAATCCGGTACAATCATTTACCTTTGCCTAAGACATGAAGGTTTAAACACAACCTGAAAGTGCTTCCTCCTGTGTTCTCTAGTTCTGACTGCTCAGCAGCAACTTGTGGTTCTCCCCAGTTTCAGATGAGGGTGTGGAGGCACCCAGAGATGAGCTGAGCTCCCCATGGGTCCCTGTGAGGGACAGTGATGTGGGACTCACAAGCAGGCCCAAGGCTCTGCACACCGCACTGCCTCACCACGAACACACAGGAATGGTTTTCTCAGTTGTTCTGTCCTTGGGGGTGATCCGCAGAGCAAGCAGTGTACATTCTATATTTCATGAACTCACAACCTCACAAAAGACCTGTGAGACCCATTGTTCCCCAGATCCTACTCAAACCCATCCCCCCTGCTGGGCTAAGCATCACCTCTCTGTATGGCTCAATAAAGAAACCCTGGGAAATTAATGGCCTTGTTACCACCATTGGTGCTTAATGACCCCACCGTTTCCATGGAGTGTATTCTCCCTGGGCTGGTTGTTAATGAGCCACTTCTTCATTCCGTGGTTCCAATGGAAGACTCCTCAAGCAGCATTACATTTTGGAGTCAGAACAGACTGAACACTGCTAGGTGGCAAGAACTGAACTGTGTTCTTCACATGCATTGTCTTGCTTGTAGTTCATTTAATCTGAAAATGAGCCTATGCTGCAGGCATGATTATCCCCATTTTACAGATGAGTAAAGGAAGTCGGAAGTGTGAAGTAATGTGCCACAGACTACTTAGTCAGTAAGCAGGAGAACCAGGATTTGAACCCATGGAGGTAGACTGCAAAGTTCACAGTCCCAGCCTCTGCAGCACTGACAACCTTTTGACAGCTCTGCTAGTGGCCATCTGGTTCAGCTACTTTAGGAAGAGTCCAGAGACCTGTCTATGTTTCTTGCTCCTCCTCTTTGGCACACGTAGAGCTTCAGAAATGCCATCTCTCCTACTTTTGGAGCTCCTCAGAATTAAGACAAATGCAGTCAGTGGGCAAAAACTTAAATCCATCCCATCTCATATCATTTTAAATGAAATGTTCAATGCTTAATTAAGACTTTCATTCTTGAAATCACCCCTTTCCCCAAATTAAGACGAAAACTTCACAGAGCTACAGTGGTAAACCTGGGCACATTCTCTGGAGTGATTTCCAATTTCCTCAGATTTAAGTTCCATTTGAAGACCCAGTCCTAGCCCAGGCCTGGTGAGTGTGTGGGAGAGCTTCCGGCTACCCTGCGCCAGC
>NDGN011241657.1:0-18862 GCA_002564285.1 Tympanoctomys barrerae | reverse complement strand
AAAAAAAAAAACAGAATTGCTGTACTGGAAGTATATACAGGATTCAATGGGCTAGAAGGATCTTATGTATACTTTAGGTTCTAAGAAATTCTATATTTTGGCTAGCAAAAACTCTGAGTTGTTGCATTCTGAAAACTACAAACATGAAAAATAAAAATCAGGTCACTCAAGAAGAGATGATTATGTAGCTTGTTAGTTATAAAAGGATTTGGATTTAAGTTCCCCTTATAATAATGATCTTTCACTACCACAAGCTAATTGCTAGTTGATACACACTGCTCATTCAATTAAAATTTATAATAGTGCACCACTAGATAAAGAATAACATTTTTAAAAGTTCAAGTATAACTTCAGAGAAGAAAGCCATCAAGAAAATACTCATCAGATATGACAAAGTAAGGATGATATAAATCTACTTCAAAGTAGAACTTTTATTTTGTACTTCTTAGGCAAACTGAGCATGGCCTCATTTTTACAAATATGTGAAAATTTATAACCAAACAAGGTTCCCATAACCTCCTTTAGGAATTATGTGTTTATTTCAAGATTAATATTTGTAATATTTAAAATACTTAAAAATACTTAGATAACTTCTTTATAAATGTCTTGTTAGAAAAATATCATTACTTAATAGATCCTTCTTTATTATGTATTCATTCAGTAAGTTCGCCTACTCTGTGATAAATTCAGTGGTAGGCCCCAAAATAAAGAGAAGAACTTGATACATTCCTTATTTTAAGCCTAATAATGGATTCAACAAATACAGAAAACTGCAGATGAATATGATCAGGGGTTATGCAAGATACATATTAGAAGGAAAGAAGCATTAAAAAAAGAAACACCTAACTTGAATAATCACAAATTTATTTGAATAGTGTCTGCAAACTAAAACTTTAATTATTTACTTATGTATTAACAGTCATAATATGATAATAGAATGTATCAAAATTATAATATAACATTTACAGAGATTTTGACTATCAGTAAGACAGGAGAAAACCAGTTGAAAGTGTATAAAAGATTTTCTTTTCTTTTTCTTTTGTTTTTGTTTTTGTCTTTGTTTTATGAGACAGGATCTCACTTTCTATTATTCCAGGCTGGACTTGAAATACCTATGTAGCCCAGGCTAGCCTTTAACTGGATTGTAAGCTTGCACTACCACATCCAGCAATATTTTCAATTTATCTAAATTGTGAAGTTAAGACATACAGATCTTTAACTTTTCTAAATACCTTACAACTGTCCAGTAGTGCCACTATGGATTCACTGTACAAACATTTAAAGCAGTCTTACCACTATCAAAAAAGGAAAAGAGAATTATATAAATGAATATCACTTAATCCTCTGAAAATGTGACATCTCATCGTAGTTGAGAAGTCTAGCAAGTATATAAAAATTCTGTAGGTGCTTATCTTTGAAATCTATAAAATGGAAGTTATATAGGTTTTATATATATATATGTATATATATTCTACAAGACTAAAAGTTTTTTTCTTTTTTTAAAAACTACTTGCTTTAAATCTCTAGACAAAAATTTTTTATCAATAATATTTTAGTCATGGAGAATATGAGAACAATTTATATTATATCAGTCAAACAAGGAAGTCACAGCACCTTGAATTCTAAAGATGAACAAAATCACATGGATACGGTAGGTACTTGTTCTGAGTACTTTCTTGCCCTCTCACTCTCTAAGACAATTCTAAACTTCCTCTGTAGCATATTTTAGGCTCACCTGCCATAACACATAAATATCTTCTGCAGTCACCTAAGCAGAAATTACTTTATGTTACATGTCTTCCCAGAAATATAAGCCTGATTTTCCTTTGAACAATCTTTGTTTTGGAAGAAGAAAATGTTTTCCAGAACACTTACAGTCATTTGAGGCTGACAAGTACTTTCAGCTTCTTTGACAACTGATCAAATCACATTTATTTCTTCACTGGATTTTTAAAATTAACCCTAAAATTCATTTGGCTTTTTTATGCCTTTGGTTGTTCAAAATTTGTAGACATTTGACTTCGCAGAGTCAGATTTCTAAAAAATTATTCCATAATCAAAATGTAGAACAGTTATAATCAAAATAGGAAAACAGTCCTTGTCTTCATGTACATTAGACACCAACCAACCTTTATGCTGTAGGCTGAAATTGTGCTGGCATCTTAAAAAATTCTATTTTGCAATGTGGGTATAATTTATCTCCTTCTGTCATTCATAAGACTATGCTAGCACTATTCTTTTCCAAAACACATTCTTCCCTCATTTCCTTCATTCCTTTCCATCAAGTGTCCGTGTTCAGTATTATTTCTCCAACTGCCCTCCCTCCACCCCCATGCATTAGCTGTAAAATAGATGTAAAGCTTGGTGTAAGTCCAAAATTTTTATGATCAAAATACATACTTAGCAAATTGTTTGGCTAAATCTTTCATGTATGATGAAAGATTATTACCACAATTCATTAGCAAATTATAGACTTTGAAATGTAGGCAGACAAATATTTGGCCCTGTATCAATCAATTTGGACCAGCTGGGTAGAAATTCACACAATCTCAGGAAACCTGGGAAGTGAAGTGCTCTTTCATTTTTCATTCACTTGAAACATTAAAGAAAAATTATCATTCTATAAAAATGTCCACTTTCCAAGAGTTTAAAAGAGACCTTTTAGAATGGGTTTCATTTTCGGTCAATCACTTACTTCAGTGACCAATCCACTGACCTCTCACTCCCTCAACCAAAGATTGTGGGAAAAACAGTGCCTACCTATCATACAGAGGTACCTTCACACTTCATTATTATAATCCAATTGTTAAAGCTGAATATTTAATAATTATCTGTTGTCCTTAAAAAATAGGAGAAAACTTCTATATGGAGGCTTACCTAAGTAAGCCTAGAATCTAATTTTGTACTTTTTCACAATAAATAATACCATTAACATTCTTCCTCTGAGCTTTTCTAGCCTAGTGAGGTGACCCTGTACAAAGATTTTGATTGATCCTATGTCTGTCTATTTTGGTTAAACTACAAGGCTGTATATGAGGACAGCTGCACTTTGGAGCAACTTAAAACAAATTTCATCTTAGTGGCATCTAATCCAGTGCTTGGTACAAGATGCATGGAAAAGTCAGTGTCAAAATTAAACAATGACAGCTTTGCAATGAGCAGATGCTTTTGCCTTGCAGCTGTAAAACCTTCGAACAATCCAGTACTCTACTGTCTGGTCACGCAATGACCACAAAGCAAGGAATACATTTTGTCATTTATACAAAATGTTTGCTATGAGCTCTTAAAAACTATTTTATTTTAAAATAAGGCTTAAAAATAGTAATAGGAATATCCTCAATTTGAGGGCAATACAATAAGATAGCTCTAAACTGAATAATAGGATATTTTAAAAGTATATTTATCAAGACTAAAATGTTTTTAAAAAGAGTAATTCCATTACCATATGGCACTACACAAGAAATCTTAAGCAAAACAAAAATGCTTTAAGAGTCTATGTTCAATAAACTTTTAGTATAAAAGAATAAACATGTAAATAATTTTCTACATGTAAATCTAAACTTAATATACCTAGTTTAGTCTTGGTGTCCCTTGTATTTATGAGTACTTTATATTCACTTACCTATCCTTTAATTCTTTGATTTATTTTATTTAGTGATTTGTTACGCTGGGGGAAGGGGCCAGAGAGGAAGGAGGATATCCTTTTTTTATGGCTGGAGAAAACTTAAATATTAAAATATTTCTCCATTTAAGTAATATAATCAATCTTTATATCCTTGTTTCTAGCATTTGGGAATCTATGGGTTAATTTTCAATAGTGAAAGAAACTCTTCTTCATGAGGAAAAAGCATTCCAACAACTGTCTGAATCCAGAGGATCAGCCCCACCTAAGTAATGGCATGGTCATGATCAATCCGTGTCTGCTAATTGAGGTTCTGGCTTTAAAGACAGCTTTTTATTGTACCATACCTTTATTTTAAATAGCATGATGCAAAAGGAATTTTTTCCATGAATTTTTCTTAATCTTTCAAGTTTTTTCTTGAAATGTTTTCTCTTAAAAGATATCAATTCATTAGTACACTACTGTTTATAAATTTCATTAGATTTTTTCTAATTTTTTTATGGAGTTCATTAGATATTTTCTTGGCTTAAAGTTTGAGAATTCCCTTTGTATCTCTTCCTCACCCAAACTCACATTTCAAACCTATCTTAAGGTAATGGTCACATTAGTAGGAAATAAATTACATTTTACATAAAATGTCAAAGTGTACCATTAAAAGCCTGAAAAATAAAGCAATGTATGTGGTGGCTTTCAGATTTTTATAATTTATTTTCTAAGAATGTAATTAATACATATTGACACAAATAGTATATTGTTGTATTATGCCTTTTCAAATATAAATTCTAGATATTCATTTTAGGAAGTAATAAATTCAGACTGAAGCATTTATAATTACTAAATGCACTATTGGTATGATTTGGTTGTCTTCCTTGCTCTTAGCCATTAATTAAAATTAATTTGAATAACAGCAACACTAATATAGGACTCAAACAAAAGTAAGCCATGTCATTTAAAACATATCTGGAAAAACTATAAAAATACAAAAAGATAACTGACCTATTTTTTAAAATTTGATCCTTTGTATCTTATATTCTACCTATACAGCTTTCAACAGAACTGTTTTACAGTTTCAGTATTTCAAAGTACAACATTAAACACCAACAGCATTTAGGATAAGACACCAAATTTGCAGAAACTATATTTATATTTTCTCATTGTTTCATAACAATGATTAATAACTAGAATTATGCTAATAGCTATGTGAAATATTTTGTTTGATATGTATTGCAATTTAGGGTTAATAATTACAACATTCCCATTTAATGTACTTTATTACATATTTTTATGGAATCATGGACATTTGAAAAACTAGTTAGTTCAAATAAATTGTTACCTTTTAAGTGTGTTTTTTCAGTTCACTCAATAACAGCAATATATATTAAAGTATTTTTTACTTAAAAATACATAAATAAGTCACAAACCAAAAGCTAACAGATGTGTGACTTCTAATTAGTTATAATAATCTCTGCTTCATTGCCATTAGAATGAGCCTTTCTTTTCTTCTGAAAACTAAAAAAGCTTTCCTTTGAATTTTAAACTGTCAGGGTGCTTCAAAGTCAATGTACAAAATCTGCTTTGATTAAAATTTTAGACATCTACAGTGATAACTTTATGAAAGGAAAATATTAAATTATAATTATCCTAAACAGACACAGTCTTGTGAAACTAACCCTACATTCATGTTAAAACACAAAGAGTTGAATATAATGAATTTGATTCATCCTCGGACACAAAGCTTCACCACAGTAAACTCAGTCAACTGTTGCTCTTGCGCTTACATTCATGGTGCTTAAATAGCGCACTTTAAAACAAAAAAAACTCCAATTGGCTTTTCATACATCCACCCTCCCCAAAAATAACGCACTTGAAAAACTCAAATGATATGAAAGGCTTCAAGGCCTCTTTTCTCCCTTTCATTCCCCTTTTTTTTATTTCTGTTTGCAGTAATCTGCCTTTCTCTTTCTCTTTCTCATTGCTACAGAGCAAGCGAGGAGGCTCAGAGCTTTGAAAAGGGGGCTCAGTGTGTAATGGGTCCACTAGAATTAATTTACTTGCACCAAATCCATTGAGCACAGAGGTTCCCCCCTTCTCAAATCATTTGGAGTCGAACGCAGTCTTCAGCCTTTGTAATTCTAGTAAAGCACTTAAAGTGCACAGTAGGTGTTCATGAGGACCATCTGGTCAAAAGCAAAACAAGCTGCTGATTTTGCCTTTGAATAGAATGAAGCAAGTGTGAATTAGTCTCTTCAATTAGCACTATTACAACCTGTCAAGTGCATATTGTAAAACAGGATTATTACAGTATTGGTCACCAGTGCAATTATTTACTCTCTGCCTTTTCTTGCATATAAAAATGTCTTACGTTTATTAGTTTCTGATACCTGAACATAATCTTGCATAAGTATTACCAACATACAAATCACAGATTATAAAACACAGTAGGCTAAGATGACCAGGATACATGTTTTCAGTTAACAACAGGCTAAAGTATTATCCTAATTTTTAACAAAATTTTATTGCTTGCATCTTCTTGAAATGCAGGTGAAAAAATACTTACATGGGCTGAAAAAAACTTTTAATTACTGTTCTAAAATATTTTGGGGTTGGGGAGAGACTTGTCATTTACAAACATATATCTTGTGAATATTCAATTTATTTCCTGAAGAAATAATTTAATAATCACAGAAAACTTCAATATTTATAAAATAATCATTGCTGATTTGTACATTTGTAGTGCTATTTTTCAAAAGATATCAATTTTAAAATGCAACTTGAAACCAATAATATATATGCATATTAAAAAGAAACTCATAATCTTTTCTGTACACTGAGTAAGAGTGAATTCACTGCCCAGTTGCTTAAGAAATGATCTTTCCCTTGCCAAGATGTCATTTGTGATTTTAAATTTAAAAAAATCAACTATAACATACATTAATTAAAATTATTTATTTTAGTTGAGCTAATATATGTCATTTATCTTGCCTTAAAAACAAACCATTTAAACTTTTAATTAAAGAAGCCCACAACTTAATTTACTCTCTTGCATATGCATATTCTCAGCTATCTCACTCTTCAGTTCTTGCCAGCAAGCTCCCTACCTGGAAAACAAACAAACTAACCAAAAAAAAAAAAAAAAAAAGGAAAACACACACACACACACACACACACACACACACACACACCCTAAAACCCCATCCAATATTTTAAAACATTTAGAAAAAGGGCATGTTAGCTAAGAAGCTATAGTCAATTCACTACTAGAAAACTGCTCCTGTAAAAAAACATTTCATAACTGTTACTGGCTACCACCATTAAATATATATGCCAAGCAAGTTGAGAGTAGTAACTAGAAAAATGAGTACAATACACAAAAACTGACATAAAGATCAAAGTTTCAGAATAAGAATTGGCCTCATAATTTCACAATTATTTTAAAGAATTGGTATGACTTAGGTATTTAGTTCACCTCTTCACATTAAATCAAGCCCTACTGGCATTCCACTTAATTAATCACTAGTCTGTGCCACACAGTCCTAGTAGTGAAATGGGCTACTACTTCCTGCAAGATAGAGCTTTATAGGTGGTCAATTTTCTCCTTTCATTTCCATTGAGAACTAAATCAACATCAGTAAGAACAGTGAGAATTGTGCAGTAAAGTGAAACTTAGGAGAGGATTTAAATAATTCCAGTAGCTATTTACCTGCTTCTCACTGTAATGGAGAAGTAATAGGACACGATTCTACACTAAAAATACTTGGGTTTCTTATCTGTGTTATTCTGGGTCAGGTGTTAACTTTGTATGACATCTCCAAAGAAAAGTAGATATTTTACCTAACAGAAGCTTTTGCAATAATAAGAGAGACAACAAAGAATTAGTTTCCAAGAAAAGTTGGCTTGATTTCAAGGACTTTATATCCTTTTCCACACCTGGGTTTGGGATTTGCAGAAGGCAAATCAATCTTTTTCCCCTCCTATTTTAAGTTCAATCCAAGTACATCTGAAACTATAGATCTTTAATAGTACTAGAATTACTTGAGTATGTACAATTAACTGCTAAAAATCTGAAATCTCAGTGTAAAAAAATGATTAAAATAAGGTACACATGTTTAAATTTTTGAGGAAATTCAGCATTTCAAAGTGTGACAAGTAGCTAATTTAAGATCCCAAACGATAGACTGTCATAGACTTGTTGTCATAGTATATTTAAACTGTCACAAAATTAGCATCATATTATTTATTTTTTATAAGCTGTTTTATCAAATGGAAAAGACAAAGGATTTTTCTTCTTATGATCACATGCAACTCTTTATTTTTATTCAAATACTGCCTTCTCAAGTAGGAGGATAATGTAAGTAGAAGAATTTGTTAAAAACTTAAAGCAGAAAAAAAAATCAGAATCAAAAACCTCAGTAACTAATTAGTCTGAATTAAAATCTGGAGCACCCAAAGGACAAAAGTCGTGCATGTGAGGCAGCAGACCACAGAGTCGGCACAGAGTCAGAATGAACAAACACTTGTACAACCATGGGTTTATCCAGCACTAACTTGCATAAACATATGGTCACTGAAAAATTTATTCAAAATGCAGACTGCATCTTGGTTCTATTTTCTAATTTGCTATTTTGAAAAATGTATTTTGTCCAAGCAGCTGAAATCAGTAGAATTTTAATCTTATTTAACAAAAATTATCTTCGGGGTGAAAAAAATTATAAAAGCTTTATTTTAAAAATCCAAGACTTTCACCTAGAATATAAAAATAATACACTACACTTTTAAAAATGATCAAAGATATTTTTTTCTTTTAAATTTCTTCCTTGTTCTCAATGTGTTATACTGGCTAAAATTAATTTGTGGGTTTAATACTAAAAAGAGATTGCTGAAATTAATGACAAAGATTAATTTACAATTTAAGATTTATAGCACTACATTTGCACAGCAACAATAAAAACTGTACAACTTATATGACTGCAAATTTCAGGATTGTATTTTTAAATACAACACAATTAGTGCAATTAAACTGACATCTAGTCATACAACAATAAGTAATAAGATGTACTTAAGTATACATCTTAAGTATAAGATGTACCTTTCCTAGTCTTAAAGCTACCCCATCCCACAGTGATCCACAAATTGAAGGGTAAAAGTCAGCACTAGGTCTACAGAGGTGATCCTAACTCTTTTTCTCCATATTCTTTTTCTAAGTTGTGCAAAATAAAATAGCCCACATGGACCTATCTACTAACAGAAAAGTATTAGAAACAACTGCTTTAATTTTTTCTTAGCAACTAGTATTTCAAAATATTAGTTAAAAATAATTTCTGAAAAAGAAGAAACTCTTGCCAAGAAATACATAAGGATATCTATCTTTCGAAAAATATTTTGGGAATATTTTTCAAAGGACAGAAAATGGTAGGAAAAAGATTTACTGTTTTCAAGTCTTTGAAGCTTAAAATTTATTTGATAATCTAAATACTATGCCACAGGGAACAGTTTCAGCCAACTGTGGCACACTATGGCACATTTACAGAATTTTAAATATTTCTTTTAATAATTGATGTAGTCATTTTGAATCATTCTGCATAGGATATCAGGTGTGAGCAGATTGCATTAACGCTGCTTAAACATTTCAACTTGTCAGTATGGCCAACTCGATTTCGGAAATATTTGCAGTATTTTCCCATCGAAACAGTAATAAAGGCAAAATAAATATATGCCACTACTTTATAATCACCGAACATTAATGAATATTTTATGTCTTTTTAAATCTCCCTGTTTAATTTAAAAGGGTGAAATTAAGTCTCCTCCCTGCAATATGCCAATTATCTGTAAATCAAACAATAACTTGGCCATTATGCTCCTTTTTGTTAATATAAGAGAAGCTATTTGAAAACACTGAATGGTATTTTTAGGCTATCAGCTTAATAGTCCTTTCTGCCCTCTTGTGGGAGAATGTTGAAACATACCCAAGATAGAGAAATCCAAGAGTTTTTATAAAAATGAAAACTTTAGCTATGAAAATTCCAAAGAGAAAGAAAAAGTAGTCTTTTTATTCTTTAGTCATTATACTATTCCTCAATTTAAAAAGGCAAATCAACAAAACAATAATTTATCTCTTATTTTGTATTACTGATTAAGTTGGAGTTATTTTGGAACCTAATTTCACTGTTAAATTAAACTACATATATAATTTGGATATTACTATTATGTTTACCCTGTAATAACTGATAGAACCATAGTAAAAATTTTTATAATGTAAAAACAAAAATGATATTAAAACTTTAAATTTAAAGCACACAAAAAAGCACAAAATACAAATTGTAAGATTTAAAAATAAAATGCCAATTCATGCACACTAAAATCCTGAAAAAATTCAAAGAAAGCAAAACTATGATTCAATTTAGAAGTCAGGCAAAATGTTAAATGCTTTAGTTACCATCAGTAAGTAACCAATGGGGGAAAGAAAGCAATGAATTATGTAAAACTTAGATAAAATTCATTGACAAAACATAACATATGGAAAACATCAATAATCTAGCCATTACTGTGACAATTCACATACTTGTAAAAAAAAATAATAATAAGGGTAAGACTAACATCAAGATGACATTAGTAATTATTTTAAGCAATATAGTCTAAGAGAAAATTATCAAAGAATCCAAGATTAATAATCCATGATTTTTTCATTAAAAATTAACAGACAAAATATGATTGTTGCTTTATAATTTATGTGGAGTAATATAACACAGTAACTGTACCAGTGTTTCTAAATACACAAGTCCTGTCACAGCCTTAAATGTTCTATCCTCTATGGAGATAAATTATTGGCTCTTAGGTGGGTGGGGCCAAAGGCATCCTTAGAAGGTACCTCATGTCTCTTGGGACAGGTTCTATTTTGAAACAGTTGCCTTTCTTGGACAATTGAAAACAACATTGATAAACATATTCTTCTCAGATATTCAGAACTGAATGGGGGTCTCCAACAACACATACAAATACCATCCAATGCTAAGATTGGGCTCTTTTAAAATACCCTCCTCACATTCCTTTCAGAAACAGAAGAATGTACAATACAAATAAATAATACATCTGAGAGTAACTTTTAAAATGAGATATAAAGATTATCCAAAATAAATGTTGCTAATAATTTCTAAATTATTATTTTGGATGATTCCTCTAAAACTATGAAATACATGATAATGTATTATTCTTAAACCAGGTTGTAGTAGACTGGTTTAAAAATTATCAAGAGCTCCAATTTATCATATCTATCTTTCTAGGTCAAGTCATTTAGTGTGTCTACAGTAATCATTGATGCTCTGGTTAATTAAAATTAAGAATTTAATAATGAAACATAAAGAGAGTTTCCAACCAGAAGAGATAAGCCCTCTTTAACAGGGTCAACATTAGCTATAATGAGCTACCTTTATTCCTTAGCTGTGAGACATAACTCACCTCTTGAATGGTACTGCTTCCTGAGAAGTTCAGGTTGTACTCCCGCTGGACTTCTCGGTGGGTGATGATCAGCATGAAGTTTTGATTTAATGACTCCTGCAGGGCACTGAAAGGGTTGAAAGAAAAACAAGAAACTCAGAGATGAACAAGTTCTAGCTTGCTTTACAGCTAGCTGCAAAAACCCCAGGAGTACCCTAACCTCCACACAGGCATGTCCGGGCCCAATGTTATCATCTTTGCAGCTCATAAAGGCAAGAGAGCATGCTGAGAACAACCAAGGGGAGCTAACCTGTTAACTCCTTCTCAACCAAGCTGTTTTCAACTTCAACCCTAAACACTCTGCATATGTATAACTTTCTACAAGTCATAAGTTATTTCCTCCAAAAGAACTATCAATTTTATCAATTTCCAATATGCTACTAAAATGTAAACTTTTATTCAATTATAAGTGAAACAGCTATTCTAGAAGTATGAAACTATTGTTCCTATTCATGAATAGTGTATAAGAACAGAAACACAATTTTAGCCAAAATTCAGAAGATAATAAAAATCTACAGAACTTTCATTGTTAAACTAAAACTCCTTCAAAATAAGTGTACTTTCACTTAGGACTCAGCAATATACAAAATTTAGAAGTTGGAGAATTCAGACCAACATATTTTAAATTCTATGCCAAAACCTTCAAAATTAGAAATGCATCAGAACCACAAAGAACACATGAAAACAGCCACACACATTATGAAACATGTCACAATTCTATTTTTTAATCAATTTTAAGAAATACTTTTTATCAATAATAAAAATTAGAATCTACCACTAATATATCTGAATAACCCATAGTGCTGCCTTAAAGTATAATTCAGATATGCCCATAGCATTAGGGAAATATTCAGGGTATACTAAATCAAACCACTTTTGCCAATCTATAGTTATGTGATAAACATACACACAACACAAAGATTAAAATCAGCAACACTGTCCTATTGCCTTAATATAGTTCACAGGTTAATTACAGACTAAGAATATGTATGTATCATGAACAATTACTAATCAAAACCAAAGCAAATCATACTTGTTAAAATAGGCTCTTCTGAGGCCAAGAACTTTGTCACTGCAGCCTTACGCTTTAGGCATATGCCAGGTACTGCATATTTGCTGAATAATGAACAAACTGAATTGCCAGAAGGTGAGAATCTTATTTATTTTTGCATCTCACACAGCAATGTTATCTTCTGAAAACCACTGGAGTTAAGACTTTGATTCATTTATTGATCAACATTAACTCAATGCTCTGCATTATTTCAGATGCTAAGGAAACCAATTCAAATAAAAATACATGATTCTTCTCCATGAAAAACTCACAGTCCTAGCAAACAAATACAGAAACAATCATAGTATAACATAGTATGTACTGAAAAAGTGAAAGACAAGTATAATGAAAATAAAGAAGGAAATGCGTAACAAGTTAGGGGAAACCATCAGTGAAATTACAAAACGAAGAAGGAGGACCTTAAGAGTTTGCCACTTAGAAGGAATAAGAGTTTTTCATTTTGTTTGGGGGAACAGAGGAGGGCAGAACTTTTTACACAAGAAAATAAATGGCTTCCGAAGATATGTTCATTCACTTACTAGGCACCTACCTATGTTCATGACACTATTCTAGTT
The DNA here is from genome assembly GCA_002564285.1 of Tympanoctomys barrerae. Lineage (NCBI taxonomy): Eukaryota > Metazoa > Chordata > Mammalia > Rodentia > Octodontidae > Tympanoctomys > Tympanoctomys barrerae. The sequence goes on along the minus strand of NDGN011241657.1, from coordinate 6,123 downwards.
GCTTGGTAAACAGCAGTAAGAAAACCATAATTCATGCTTCATGAAACTTACATTCTACTGAAAGAGACAAAGATAATTTAAGTGCTGTGAAGAAAATTAAACTGGGTTGATTATAACATACAAGATAACAGAAGATTAAGGCAATTACTTTCAACAGAACAGTAGAAGGCATCTCAGAGGAAGTGACATAAAAGTTGAGGTTAGTGTGATGATAAAAAGATCAGAAGTCCAATCATATAGGTCCTTATAGTAATTGTGAAGGAAAATCACTGGAAAATGATAAGTGCTGACAGATTCACATTTATACAAGATTACTCTCGTTGTTGTACCTACACTGAAAAAATAACAGAAAAAAGGGTGAGGAAGATAAGACTCAGTTGGTGACAAATTCAGAAGAAAAAATGGTAGCTTGGACTAGGATGCTAGAGGTACATATGGTGAGGAGTTGTAAACTTCAGAATTCATTTGAGAGGTAGAAGCTAGACAGTTTACTGCTAGAAAATGAGAAGAAAAAAAAAAATAACCCCAAGGATTTTGGCCTCAGCAAAGAAAAAAACACAATGTAATTTAACAAAGAAACCTCAATGGGGAAATTAAGAGTGAAGTCTTAGATATGTTAAGTTGAAACGTTTATTAGAGATCTAAGAAGAAATGTCACATAGAGTTGAAGAGTCAAACGGTAAGTAAGAAAACCTCAGAGCACTGCAGGCAGTATTTAAGACTTCGTGACCAAAACAAATCACTTAAGGAAATACCTTACCTAGAGAAACGCAAAGAGGCTAAGGTGGGCTGGGGTACTCTAATCATTTGAAATCAAGTAAAGAGAAAGGAGTCACTTTAAGGGAGACTGACAGATGAGAAAAAAAAAAATTAAGTCTACTATAAGAGAAATAACTGTTTTGATTAGGAGGGCTATGGCAATTATGCTAAAAGCTACTGAGAACTTAAGTGCTGTGAGGTCTCAGTGGTTGACTGCTTACTGGTATGTGTGAGACCTTGGGAGGTCAATCCTTGGCTCAGAGGGAGAAAAGTACAGTAAGGCCAGAAAAATGACCATGTTTAACCAACAGGAAAATGTTCAATGTAACTACAATAAAGGGTATCGGAGGGAAGGATAGAAGCAAAGAAGGCTCAAACATAAGGCCCAGTGGGTTTCTAAAATATCCAAGTGAAATATATGTGTGGTTGAAGTGATGCATAACAGAAAGCCTGCTCAAACTGTCACAGCCCTTCACAAACATCTCACAACTATTCTCTGAAATTAGGCTTTTGTTCTACAACTAGAAGGACTTCCTTAAATGTAGAAGAAAAAGAGAGAGAAAAAAAAGAAACCACACATGATAATTCAATCTGTATGTTCTCATCCTCCTACTCCCCTCCATATACCAAATGGCTTTCAGAGCATCATTCAGGCTAAACACTCGTATTTACTATTGACCTCATCTTCTCCTCTGAATTTCTACACTACATATTTTATCACTTCATTAAAGCACGTCTTTTATGATCTTCTTTGTTTCAAGTGAGGAAGTCTTAAATCCAAGATGTTTTTGAAGGCAACTATGCTATTATTCATTAGTATCACCACTGTCAATTAGCATACTAGAATGTGATTCAATTTAATCCATTAGTAGATTGATGGTGTAGTTTTTGCAAATTATTAAGTGCAGATAACTAGTGACTCTCCTTTTCTTATCCTGCCCAAGCTACTATATTACTCTGAACTATGGTTCAGAAAAGTTAAGTAATTGCTCAAGCTAATGAAACTATAGAGAACGGAATACAATTTATAACATATTTATTTCTACGCTCTTTAAATGAAGCCTCCTTTTTCCCACAAAGTTGGATTGCTCAGGGAATACAAGATGAGTAAGATATTTGCCTGCTAGAAGTTCATCATTACTTTGTACATTCTCTAATTATTTGACTCATATTATTTAGAATAATACAGAAACAAAAGACACAATCACTGACCTCAAGATAAACTATTCATAGATTCAAATAACTAGATGTGAGAACAGGGAGAAGGGAGAGTGCTATGAAGTACTACAAAGAAGAATGTAGAGGATTTTGACAATCAGAAATAAGGAGGATGATTTCTGACAATGACTTGAACAGAAATGGAAATTGGAGAATATAAGGAAAGGCACAGAAAGTGGTGAAGAAATGTAATAACCTTAAGAAAGATTTGTATTAGAGAAAAATCTGAAAGACCTAACTATTATGAAAAGCTTCAAATGACAGACTAAAGATCTCAGTTCCAAAAAACTTGATTATTATATAGGTTCACCTTTATCTTTACATATGCATCTATGTATATGTTTAATATTCCTAGTGCTTGTTTTCATTTGCAGTGGTTTGGATAGGTTTGTTCTTGACTGGCAGATTTCTGCTACAACTTTGCAAACTTGTTTGCTAAGATCACTATCAACTGTCAGACTTTATGAGAACAAAAATTTAGTCTAGTTCTCTAATTCCTATATAGGTGTGGGGATGATGCACTGGAAAGATAGGTTAGAGAGCTGACAGATATGTAGGAAGGAGGCTTAAAATGCACCAGACTCAAAGAGCCAGATCTACTAGGGCTAGTTGTTTGACCTTCACAAGTAAATCATTCAATAACATTTATTGAATGTCTACCATGTATAAGACCCTATTTTAAGCACCTATTTTAAGCATGAAACTACTCTAAATTCTGTTGCTTTTTTTGGGAAAAAATAATTCTTCCTTCATAGTTATGAATAATAAAAAGGCAACCAATTTTATTGCATATGGGTGTTTTATATAAAATGACCCATTATAACTTACTGAAAATATAACAATTTTGAGGGATACCTACATTTTTTCAATCTTATAATGACAACAAAAAGATGTACACAGCACTTGTGTGGTAGAAGTTTATGCAGACAAAATTTTGTTAACACAGGGCATAAATGTATTTTATGTTTAATTTATCCAGACTAACAGTACTGTTTTGTTATAGGTCTTATTAGGCATTGATCTACCACATACATGATGTTAGTGAGACCAGTTTGTTTGGAGGAACAAATAAGGGTATTATCTTTACTTCAGATCCTAATCTGATCCATTCAAATAGTTATTAACAACAATATCTAGTCCCAAACAACAATGGATAGCCCTAAATGGCATGTATCAGGCATTAAGAGCTTCAGGTCAACTTTATGAAGTTATTATAATTTCTTTTTTACAGATTAAAAAAAACTGATGTCACATTACTTAACGTAATGAAATAAAGTAAGAAGAAGTTTACAAGTTTTACTCCAATATTGCCCTCCTGGTTCCAAGAAAGTAAACCCAGTTAAGACTGTATTTCTGCCTTCATTGAGTTTACTGAGGGATTAACAGACCAGCATCCTAACTCTAACACCAGCTTTCCTAAGGAACTATAGAAACAAAAGAATATCTAAATTAGACAGGAGGAGCCCAGGGATATAGCACAGTGGCAAACCTAGTAAGAGTAAGGTCCTGAGTTCAATTCCTGGTACTAAAAAAAATAAATAAAATAAAAATAAATGAGATTGTGAATGCTTCCCACAGAAACTAGCAATGAACTGTGTGTGTGTGTGTGTGTGTGTGTGTGTGTGTCTGTGTGTGGTTACAAAGACTTTACTGGCAAATCTTAACTGCTAGGTCTAAAGGAATAAGCAAAAAATAAAATATAAATGAGAATAATCATAAAGAAATGAGCTAATACAATGTTTGGACTTTGCTGCATCCAGGAGCAAATATCTCTCAACTAGTGTAAGAGACTAGTAAGGACAGTCTGCCATAGTTAGGCCATCTTGAAGCATTCAGTCCCATTCAAGATGCAAAGTCATTCACCCTACTTCAACCTTTGATTTTTAGAGTCTAAGAATTTTCAACCAAAATATTTATTTCAGAAATAATGTAATATACAAGGAACTGGTGGTGGTGCATGCCTGTAATCCTAGCAATAGGGAGGCCAAGGCAGGAGAATTGCTGGGTGTTTGAGGCCAGCCTGGGTTATACAATGAATTCAAGGCCAGTCTGAACTACAGGGCAGGAAGAGACACTGAAGCAAAGAAAGATAGACAGACAGACAGAGATAGAGATAGAAGTGTCTCTATCTCTATCTCTCTCTGTCTCATTAAACTGCCAATACTGGCCTTCAACATGACATCCTACTGCCTCAGCCTCCCTGAGTGCTGGGATTATAAATATGTGCCATCACAACTCACTGTTTTTCTTTTAAATGTCATGTTTTCTCGTCCACTGACAGAGGTAAAAAGGGTAAAAGCAATGTAGAAACTTTTTCAAAGCAGCATGAGATTTAACTCAATGCAATACATATTTACATGAACAGAACATGTACTCTCCTTACTGATTTTTAATTTTTCTCCATTATAATTTTCCACTGAGATATTAACATTTACCAGCAAAGATATGGCTTGATTTCTACAAGCAGATAAGGGTCATCAAAACTAACAGTCCTTGTTCTGCCTTCAGAAGCAGATTGAAATTGATGTTTAAAATGTAATCAAAATTATATACTAGGTTCTGAGGTAGTCAGTATTTGCAACAAAATGAAACAAAAAGAGCTAACAGCATTAAGTTCTTAGTAGGAACCCTGAGTACTAGACATTTTATACATAGAGGATCTCCTAATTTGTCTAATAGGTTTTTTATTTATTTTTTAAGTAAGTATGAGGGCTGGCCCAAAAAGCCTGAGCTCAAACAACCCTCCTGTCTCAGCTTCGTAAGCAGATGGGACTACAAGGACAAACCATATAGCAGGTTAGTTTCTTCATTTTAAAACTGGAAGAAATCAGGTAGCATGTAACATAGGGAAATCTAAAAACAAAAAGATAACCATTCACTACAATTCTCAGTATAACTAAGAATCAACATTGAAGCCATCCACACAGCTTCAGAAATAATTTGAGTAAACACCTACTCTCTTCTTTGTCCACAAGTTTTGGGCTTCCAATGTTGTTATTAGCAGGATAACATATATTACCTGGAAAGATGACATTCTAATTTAACTATGAATATTTATCAAGAACATAGTATGTCAATTACCTGCCTCCTAATGTCAATGTAATTTTAAATTAATGACTTAATTTATACATTTTTACATTCACTTCTACTTTTTAGTAAGGAAAATTATGTATGAAAAGCTTTAATACTAAACCCCAATTAAGTAAAACTGAAGCCAAGTACAGGCATTTCTGTACATGAAAATAAAAACATATATTATTAGCACTCATATGTCAAGCATGATAATACCAAGAACACTGAGAAAATACATATAATACTTCAGTTTGTATCATCTTGACTGAACTAATTTCTTATTTAGAGAAGACTTTAACAGGTCAGGAAAAAGTTTACAGTATTTAATATATGCAATGTAGTGATATTTTAAAGGTTAAGGCTACATTACAGTAGAAAAACTGTCATTTTAGTTACCAGGTAGCTAGAATTGTCATTAACTCTTAAAGAATAAAGAAGAATGGCTCCCTTCCAGCAGCAAGCCCATTTCATTGGGTAGCATGTTCATACAAGAAGGTATCTTGAAACAAGGATAACAATATGAACTGAAAGATTTTGTTTAACTCAATTCCTCAAATACTGAATTCCTTTTGAAAGTCTCAGTCTATAGATTTGGCCAGTGTGGTACCGATTAAAACATTACAGCTCTAGGGGAGAAACTCACTATTATAAAGCATAAATTCATCAAAATTAAGCAGCAAGACTAAGAGAGATAAATTAAAACTTAGACTTTAAAATTGTTACAAACTTAAGTTTGTGTTCTTCCCAAAATTCGTATGTTGAGCCTTAACTTCTATAATGATATTATTTGGAAATGTGTCCTCTAAGATTTAATTAAGTTTAGATAAGGTTATGAGGCTGAGTCTTGTGATAGGATTACTTTTCTTGAGGTAGGATTGTAGGGTTCAAGATCAGCCTGGGCTATGAAGAGAGCTCAAAGCCAGGCTGACCTACACAGTGAAACCTTTTCTCAAAAAATAAATGAATAAATAAATAAAGAAAGAAAGAAAGAAAGAAAGAAAGAAAGAAAGAAAGTCAGACTGAGAGAGACCACCAGCTCCTCTTTCTACCAAGTGATAACACTGCAAGAAGGCA
>NDGN011241442.1:0-13877 GCA_002564285.1 Tympanoctomys barrerae | reverse complement strand
AAAAAAAAAAAAAGGCAAGGAAAAAACCCAAATTTCCTTGTAGTAATATTATCATTACTATGGTGGGGGGAATCAAACTGCAGAATAATTCCTATTGTCAGATTCCCTTTCTACTTTTAAAAATCAAAGTCAAAACTACCTTTTAATATTTCATATGAATCTATATTTCCAAATAAAAAGCTGAAATTTTATTTTAGTATATGTGTTAGCAAAGTAAGCACAAAAAAGAAAGCTGAAACTTAAGGATGAAACCGTGCAAGTAGAACTATGCAAGGACCACAACTCTGTACACGTGTATCTGTGTGCTTACACACGTGTACACGCACATGCGCTCTTGTATAGCTGCCTCACCGAGCGGAGAGAAACCAACCTATTAGGATACACACCAGATCTTTTATCAGAGGCTATAGGGGAGGTGGTGGGGCAAGGGTACAAATTCATTACATGTAACTCAAAAGGCCTCAGGGTTTTGTTTTTTTTTTTTCCCCACAAAGCTCATCAATTCACATATTCCTTATATACTTTTTTTAACAGTATTTTAGGCTGCTGGCTGAGTTCTGTCAAGTCTGACTTTCTCAATCCTGGCACTACTATGTTTAAGCGGTCCTATGTGGCACTGCAGGACACTTAGCTCATTCCTGGCCTCTACTGAGCAGCACCTCTCCACAGCTGTGATAATCAAAATGTCTCCCGACGCAGCCCCACGCTCCTGGAGGCATGGAGAGCCAGGGTGTTCAATCACATCAGTGGGGAAGTTGTCTCCCTCAGAATCTGGCCAGCACTGTCATAGTTCACAAATCATTTACAAGACAAATGAGCATTTATTTGCTCATGTAGAAAAGGCCTCTTTCCTGGCTGGGGAAAGAGCAGCATAATTATTTCTCATCATAAAAGACCAGTGGTTGCTGGGGATATAGCTCAGTGGCATAGAACCTGCCTGACAACAGCGAGGCTATGAGTTCAATTTCTGGTACCAAAAAAGAAAACCAAAAAATACTGGTGAAGACTGAAGTTCCTTCCTCTTACCTTATCATACAAGGGAATCATAAAGTAACCATTGTTAGGGGCACAGTCTGTCTGGTATTTCAAAGTCCCATGCTTGGTATACAACTTTATCTAAAAAGGAAGAAAACAGAGGTCATAATATTGCCTTTTATAATTAACTACATTATGCCTAAATACATTCACTCTTATGGATTTACTGAGGACCTATTATACACAAGTCATTAATACTGGGCTTCAGGGACAAAGAAAAACAAGACAAAATCACCACCAAAAACAATGTGATTCAATGTTTTAAAGGGCTGGAACATAACTCAGTGGGAGTGTTTGCCTAGCATGCACAAGGGCCTGGGTTCAAGCCCCAGCATGGAAATAAAAGGAAAAAAATGGTTTAAAGCCTACCCCAAGTCTTGTTTTTGAACGCTTTTCATAATTTAGTGAGTAACTCTTTGTTATTCGTTAAGTTTCTGAGTCTAAGATGAATTTACAAATTTCTTATGTTAGCAAGGCGCTTAATAAAAAAATATAGTGTGCAGACTGGCACACCGGTGGCGCACCCCTGTAATCCCAGCACTGAAAAAGCTGAAAACAGGAGGATCACTATCAGTCCAAGCTGCCCAGTGAGACCCTGTACCAAATACAATACATACATACATACATACATACAGCGCACTAAGGCAGCACATAAAACAAAAAGCACAGTATTCCTAGGGCTCACCTCATTTTCTCAATTAGAAAGTCTGGGATGAGGGTTGAGGATCTGCATTTTTAGCCCCAGATAGACCTAGAAATGCAATTTTATCTTTACGGTTCTCAGAACAAAAATAGATCAAAACAGACATGTAACATATACTAATACATTAATATACATCCTCTCCTCAGGGATGCTCTAATACTCTCATTGTCCTCAACATCAGCAGAACTGTTTACCCAACAAGAACCGTATCAGGGATCCCACACCCTGAGTGACCCTGGACAAGTCATTTCACCATCAGAGGTTCATTTTCTTCATGGGTAAAAAGGGATCCACCCTCATGGCAGTTAAAGATCCACATCAAATATTAAGCACCTATCACAGGGTTCATACTTTTTAAAAAAGTAGTTCTTATTCAGTAATTTATTCTCTGAAAAAGGAAAAACAATGTAATCAGCAAGGCATATAGTAAGCTCTAGAAAAATTCTCTGACCTTGTTGTAATGGCTCGCCCAACGGTAAGCCTCAGTTTCTACATTTGTAAGAGAACACAATTGGGTCTGATGACTTCTAAAAATCTGACCTCTAAAATGTGAAATGTGAACCAAGATGTGAAATGACAGAGTCCACTCTTGGCAGCTAAGATAACAGGCCAAGCAAAAACTCATGAGTAGCACACATGAGAAAGGAACAGGGTGAAGGAACAAGTAGAATGGAAGTTCTCTATGGGTGGCAACCACAACAGCTTACACCTACACAAAGCCCGGGACAGTCTTGTAGTACTTCTTCAGAGGAATACAGATAAATATGTAGGGGTCCCAATTCACCAGCCTAAAGTGCTTGACAGGCACATCAACACATTCTTCTTCAGCACTTCAGAGCACTAAGCATGCCAGGCCTAGTGTTGTAGCCCAAAGAGCAGTTCATGTTCCAGAGAATCAAGTTTTTAATGTGAGATTCAATTGTTGTTTTGTTTTGTTTTTTTTCTACCAATTGTTAAAATACCAGCGTGATTTTTCCTTTTAACAATACAGACCATTATTAAAGAACAGAACATCCCTGGGTAGAGTAACATGCATGTAATACCTGGAAAACAGAGGCACGAAGATCACAAGTTTGAGCCCAGCCTGGGCAACTTACAAACTTGATGAGAACCTATCTTAAAAGTAAAAACTAAAGAAGCACTGGGGATGTATCTCAGTGCAAAGGCCCTGGGTCAAATCCCAGTACCACAAAATAAAACAATCCCTAAAAACAGGGATTTCTGTCTGATCTACTCACTACACTGCTGTATCCCCCACTGCAACAAGGCCTTAGTACATGCAGGAAATCAATGAACAGCTGCTGACAGAATGAAAATGATGCAAAAACACTCAAAACAGAAGGCTGGAGAGTGAAAGTACTTGTGTTTTAACACAGAAAACCGAATCAACAGATGACTGACATACCCTGTTTACATCTTTTATGACGTACAGAACAGGACGCAGAATACCAACATATGTCAAGGTTACATTTATGAAACGTCTGATTTCATAATTAGAAATTACAAAAGAATAAGCATCTCCAACCATGTGGAAAGACAGCCTAGGGTCCAAGAAGCACACTTCATAATGGGTCACAGAACCTCTGTTCTCAAAGTTACTATTAGTTTTGGGCTTGTGGATGCCTCTATCTGCCTCCTCCTTTCTCTCAGGGCCCCAGAAACCTATATACTACAAATGCTTTTCAAGGCAGATTCTGAAATGCCCCATGGTTTAAGTCCAGGACTCAGCCTGGGCACCCACAACATGTGCCCAGCAGCTCCTAAGAACCCTTACGGTGCAAAGAGGATAAGAACAGCAGACATAGATGCCCTGAAAATGGTAATTCTTTTTTAGAAAATCATGGTAGTGGGTTCTGCTGCTTCTCTCCCACCTTTAAAGTAGAAAGCCTGGTAGCTGGGACAAGGCCAAGCAAAAAGGATTCTGGGGTGTGGAACCAACTTCCTTCATACCCTCCTGCAGTTCCCAGCAAGTTGCTCTGCAGAGCCCTAAGGTTCAATCCTTCATCACCATCACTAGAGAAGCCCAAAGGGGCTTGCACACTCCCCACCCTCACCCCTTCTCTTCAGCATTTCCCTCGACCCTACTTTCCTCTGTTATCTCCCAGGCACATACTCTCTACCTCTCCCATTTCCCACCCTTTCACTACTCCATCAGCCCCCTAAGCAAAACCAAGACCAACCCTCCCTCCACTGGCCTCTCATCTACCTTCACAAGAGTCCTTCACCCCTACTTCCAACCAGTCCCTTTCCTTCCTCTTCTCAGAAGTTTTCTGGGTCATAATCTCTTGGGCTAATAATCACTTAAAGCTTTACGAGTTAATTTTTCAAAACGCCTACACAAATCTCTAGTGTGATTTCCAAAAGCTACCTATTAAGGCAACTAGGGCAGCTGGCAACTCTCCTTTTTGAAGGGAAAAGGTGCATATATGTAGTCAGGGACACCAGGCTACATATTCCAGCCTGAGACTCCAATAATGATTCACTGAGTCAAAATCTATGGGATGGGAATCTATGGTCTTTAAAAGCACCCAAGGGGAAATGAGGGGAACTGGGGGGGGAGGGGGAAGAGGGGGAGGAGGAGGAGAGGGGAGGAGGAGGAGGGGGGGCGGCAGGGGCAGGGGCTCCTGGGCTGTTGCGCTTAATAAGTAACATCTGTCTCCAGGTTCTAGAAAATGCGTTTTGCAAGATCTAAGTTTCAGGAGTCCTAGTTTTGCGGGAACTGAGGTTCTAGGTTTCCATAAAAGGGAGACTGGGTTCTAGGGTCTCGGGGTCTGTACTTTGGCGATCTGTAGTTTGGGTTTTGGGAATTGGGGGTCTGGCGCTCCCGGCCCGCCGCTAACCCCACGCACGAGGCTCCTACAGCGCGCCTGCGAGGGGTGACGGAGCCCGCGCTGGGCACCGCGTGCGCAGAGGGAAGGACTCGGACAGCGTGAGGCTGGCGGAAGCTGCCGGGGGTCTGATGCGAGGCCCTCGCGGCCCGGAGATGCCGAGCGACTGGCGCAGGGTCACGCCGCAGGGCGGGCCGCGGGAGGACGCTCACCTCAATGAGCGAGTAGTTGATCTCCACGTCCGACTTAACGAAGCCTCCGCACCCCACCACGATATCCTCGGAGCCGCGCGCTGGCGCAGCGCCGCTCAGCAGTAGCACCACAGCGGCGAAGACCCCCACAGAGCCCGGTGGCCCCGCGCCCCTGCCCGCCCGCATGGCCCGGCCTCCCTATCCAGACCCTCCGCAGACCGCCGCGTCCCGCCCCTCACGCCACACGCTAGCCGGCTCCTTCCTCTTCTTTGCTAAGGAACAGCCCAGGTGCCGCCCACTCCGCCGCCGCCGCGCGCAGGCGTGCTAGGTCCCCACGCCCAGGCCCCCAGGAAGAGCTACGGCGCATGCGCAGTGAAGAACAAGGACCACTTGTGCCCCCTCGAGGACTGGAGGACTCTGCTCACCCTCTGGCGGGTGCAGTGCGTAGTGTGCGTGTACCTACACAAATATGAAAGCTAATCCTACTTTACACTAAAAATCACAGCTAGAAAAAACAATAATTTGTTAATCAAAGTATCCATATTGTAAAATTGGAAGAAATAAAAGTCAGCCACATTCGTGATCGTGACCCTGTGGTCAACTGTCATTCTTTTGATACCCTTGTGAAGATTTTGCTCGCCATGCATCCCTCTTCCAAATACAGCACGCTCTCAATTAGTGTCATGCAGAGAAATGTTTTATATAGTATATTCACTGGGGCTTGTTCTTTATGACCATAATTGCAACATGACTTTTGTCCTTCTAAACATGAGCCCCTGGTTTGTCTTACAGCATCATCGGGGGTGTAAACCATGATAATCCGTGGTGGTTTGTATAACATATGTAACATATGGGGGGAGGGAAGAAGGAACCAGCAGAGAGCACCAGGCTTGTGCCTGGATGCACGCAGCAGAGAGTGGGGAAAAAAGCATCTGCCCTGAATAAAGAGCAGTGTGTACCTTTTGTAGGGGGAAGAGGAGGCGGAAGGGGACATTAGGTGGGAAGATCCCAGTAAGCATCTGTGGTCAGTGATCCCTGGCCATCTTGCACCTCAGTGAGCAAAGTCCCTGAAGTGTCCAGTGTAAATTTTCAGGCATCTCCATATGTCCCCAAGACCTACAAAATTCCTTGTCCTATCCTATGTCCTCCACAACATCCTGTGCTTGCTGATAACAGCCTCAGGTGCTGAGCTGAGTTTCCTGCAGAGAATAGTGCTTCTGCTGGCCATCAGGTTGGGGGCTGGGAGAATCAGATCCAGTTGGAACATTAAAGTGTGCAATAGCTTCTCATTTTATGTAATGGGAAGCAGAGACCAGAGAGAGGAAAATGGCTCATCTAGAACTCTTCACATATAGCCATTGGCTGTTCTAAGACTAGAAAGGAGGGATCTGGATCCTGAAGTCCTGTTTTTTGCTCACCCCAATTGATTTCCCCTATATTCTTCTGATTTTTGGACCACTGCCTGAAATTCATGTTCAGCCATGCCAAGAAATAAAACCCCAAGATGGTGGTAATGTCAGTGGGCTTTGAGAGTGGCTTGTGGGAAGAGAAGGGTTCTACTTTCCCCATAATTTCTATCACTCCACCAAAACGACCTCAAATTAGCAAAGTAAGATGTTCATGTAAATGGTAGACCTGCCACACTCAGCTTCAAGACAGACCCTGATTGTGAGTCTCCTCTAAGTAAATCTGTGGATTTTTGTCTTCGGTTCCTTTCATTTAGGACTAGTGATTTCTCCCACCCCCACATGGACATCTGGAAGTTGTCATCTCCAGCGTGGTTCCCTAGCTGTCTTTGCTCCTCCCCTGAGCATCTCTATCAACACTTTTTCTGGTCCTTAGATTTTGTACAGTCCATTTGTGATGGGTGGATGGGGGCTTAAAGAAAAGTAAGGATTAACCGTCAATTATATGGGATATGTTAGTGATTAAGTAAAGGGGGCATGCGTTTTATATATTAAATAAGAGTTCCTACGTGGCTGTTCCCTATCTTTTTTATTTTCACAGGGGCACTGGGTACCCTGAACTTTTATGTTCCTGGTTACATTCCAGTTTTACCTGTGGACCCTTCTCACTAATTCTTAATTTCATTACATGGTACCATCCCAGGTCTGGCTTCTCTGTCTGCCTTTGTCCTCATTGCTGGAGTCTAGCAGCAAAGACAAAAGCTGCCTTTAGATTTCCTATTAACTTCTTTAATAAAGTTTAATGAGATACTATTTTATCCTTTGTTTCAGCCTATGACTGCCTGCCTCTACAGAAGCAGGGCAGATAGAGCAGGCTTTTATTATTCACTCCTGCAGAATGCCAAGGCCTGTCTGCTGGAAAGAGTTAAGTTTTTCTTATAACACTTTGTTGCCCCTCCCCCCTCAAAAAAAAAGAAAAGAAAGAAAAGTAGTATCCCCATGATTCCCACATTAGTGAATTCCCATTTTCTTCTTAACACATATGTTGTAAAAATACATGGAGTCTTTTCTGAAAAGAAAAGACTTTTTCTTTTCAGTAGCTTTGAACTTGGCCACAAGCCACACATCTTGCTTTAAAACTCAGGAACAATCAGGCATAGTGGTACTTGCCTTACCCCAGTATTGCATCTGGTGAGGGCAGATTTTATCTGGCGTTCATAAATTTGACAGCAGTATAAAAAAAAGAGGTAAGTTTAGGCATGTAAGTTCACAAAGACAAACAAAATCACTTCATTAGAAAGAGGAGAGATCTGAGCAACAGATCTGATGATAAGAATAGATAATACATCATTGTTAATCAGCTATTCTTATTTTGAATATCTGTAATGTGTGTATTGTTATGTTACAGAAACTGTTACCCAGTTTCTGTCTGTTTTTGTTTTTCTTGCTATTGTTTTTACTCTTCAAAATAAAATTATAATTTTAAAAAACTTTTGAAAAAGGAAAAAAAATAAGGAGATAGTTATCAGAATAAGGTAAGGAGCTGGGAGCCAGTGCTCAGGGTTTGTTCTTTGTTTGTTTGTTTAATAAATTTAGGATGGGGTTATAGGGTGTACAGGGTCTCACTCCGTAGATTGGACCTGTAGTGATTCTCCTGTCTTCAGCCTCCCAAGTGCTGGGATTACAGGTGTGCCACTGTACCCAGTCTCAGTCACTGTCTCAGCGTGCCCAGGGGGTGGGGCTGGCATGGCAGGTGGGAATGGAACGGCAGCAGCCACTGTGCTCTGCCGAAATTGTCCACTGAGCTATCTGGCTGGCGGCCTGCTCAGGGTTTTTTTCTTAGCCTCTTTTACTATATGGTAAAAAAGGGTCTGTCCCCTTTGAGTGTTGTTACAACTTGCTTGTCTATTTTGAGCTCTGAGAGCCTGATCTAGCCCTTTCCCCTGCCTAACTGCAAATTCTTGGGTAAGCTCTCTTTAATCTTTGTGTTGTCAAGTGACAGCTTTGAGAGCTGTATATTCAAGGCTGCATTAGCTGTTAGTAAAGATATATATGCATTTGTATGTAGGTGCATGAGTGTCCAGGTATGAGTACACATGTTACTATAGATACTAAGTGGATTCTCTATAATTGAGCCCCTTTCCAATTTATCTCCTCTGTAGTTAACTGGAGGTGCACAAGAGTGAACTAAGGCCCTGGCAACAGAATTGGGTCCCTGGCAACTGGAGCCCACAGCCTATCAGTTCTCTCTAATTCTCTTAACTGCTGTCTGGCAGGGGTTTAACTCTTTCCTGTCAGGGGTTGCCAGAAACTTCACCAAGGCTTTTACCGTTCTGTGCCTGTCCCCCAGCTTTCACCACCCCAGTGTTCTGGAAGGCTAAGGCTGGAGGATAGCGAATTTGAGCCCAGCCCGAGCAATTTGGCCAGATCCTGTTTCAAAATTTTAAAATGGCTCAGATTTAGCTCAATATGAAAACCCAGGGTTTAACCCTCAGCGTGTGTGCGTACACACACACACACACACCCTCAGGAAAAAAAATTACTTTGTTTTCCATTTTCCCCAATTTAGACACATCCTTCTCTTGTGTGTTTTCCACTTTTCACACTAGCAATCACCTGTCATATTAATATAGTTCTGCAATGGCATTTTAAACTACTGATTAGTAAGAACAGTAATGAAGGATGAGCTGGGAGGATTCTGTGAGCCTAGAGTTTGAGGCTAGTTTGGACAACATACCAAAACCCCTCCTTGTCTGAGAAATAAAAATAATACCTAATTTATTTAGCATGTACTGTGTTTCCAGCACTCATACCCACCCTATGGTTAGTCTCTTTGGCTGCGGCCACATCGCCAATGACAACCACATTTACATCTGTCGTTTCTTCCACCAGGGTAAACTTTAGGCATTGCTGGATCTAAAGGGCTTGGGTCATTTGGGATGGAACTTGTTGTTGGGTGCTGGGGAGTGTGGGATGTCGCTGCACCTTTGGGGGTTCGACGATCCACAATTGCCTCGACAATCGCCTCCCCGGGTGCGGGCCTGGCTTCCCATCCACTTACTCTCGTTCTTCCCGGGCAGTCCCTCCCCAGTCGCGCAGTCAGACCTTTGCCCCGACCTGGCAGGTCTGAGCTCCAGCCCCTCCCGAGTCTGCACCTTGCCCGGGAGAGCACGGTGACTAGGCTGAGGGGACAGACGGACACGGGACGCCGCAGGGACCGACTGCGAGGCGCCGATGTCCGCGCTGGGCGAGCCCTGTGCCGGCCTAAAGGTGAGTTCCGTCCCTTGCCCGAGCTCAACCGCTAGGGCAGTCGTAGACAGCTCGGCATGCAAACCTGGGGTGTAGAAAGACCCCAAACTGTGGGCTCCTTATGCATGTACAGTCCGAACATCCGTGCAAAGCCCAGGACTTTTCAAGGGTCCTGGGACCTCCCAGCATTAGGGGCTTTGGCCCTTCCCAACAAAAACCTGGTGGACCAAGCCCAAACTCGTCCCACCCCCAGGGAGCGCCTTCCGGTCTGCTGGAGCCCCTGTCTCCCTGGCTTCCTCCAGAGGCCCGGATCCAGTCCCAGCAAAGCTGTGTGGAGAGTGGAGTCGGTGGGGTGGCGCCCCCGACCGGACCCTCAAGTAATCAGACAGATGTTGGCCGTGCACCAGTGCTGTGCTGCGCGCTTCAATCCTAACCCACGCAACACCATCCTTGGAGAAAAAGGCCTATCCCCATTGACGGGAAAGGAAACTGAGGCCCCCGAGTGGTGAGTGGAGAAGCTAGAACTAGAGACAGGCCCTGAGGGAGGGGCAGAGGACTGGTGCGGCCGCGCTCTCTAAACTTCTCGGATTTCTTGTCCGTAAGAGGGGGCCAGCACAAGGGTCCAGATAAACCTCACACCTAACTCTGGGTGCGGTGGTGCTGTCTGTGATCTCTCGCTCTGGGAGGTGGGGCAGGAGGATGGCAAGGTCCTCCACCTTGGGCAACTTAGTGAGGCCCTGTCTCAAAATTTTAAAACTGTTTGAAAGGGTAGGAAGTGTATCTTGTTTCACTGTGAAGGTCCTGGGTTCAATCCCCAGTACGGGATTTTAAAATGTCACAGATCAGGACACCATGAGACTCCGCTTTGGGGCGGTTGTGCTCCTGAGAGGAGCGTTCCTGTTTGTGTGGGCTGGGAGGAAGCAGTTTACCTGGTCTGTGACATGGAAACAGTGATACCTGTTTCCTAGGACTGTTCCCCAGAGGGCCGGTCTGTGCTGAGGACGCATTATGGGGCCCAGGTTCCCTCCACTCCAGGACCCAACTCCCTGGGTTCAGATCCCAGCCCCACCACTGCCCCCTGGAAAGCACCAGCCAAGTTACAGAGCCCCTCTGGGTCTCAGCTTCCTCGTCTGCTAAATCAGTAGGAGGGTTGTGTCTAGCTTGTAGAGCTGATGATGTTAGGATGAAAAGAGTTGAGAATTAAAAGGTGCTCCAGAAAGGGTTTGGAACATGTGTATGTAAATATTAGGAGTTCAGAATGCTGCCTGACCCTCTGGAGGAGTCAGATGGGGACCCCAGTATTGTACCAATCTAAGCTCCTCCCCACCTGCTGTCTTTTCAGGCATGGAACCAGACAGAGCCAGAACTTGCTGCTTTCCACCAGCTGAGCCTGTGCTTCCTGAGAGCAGCAGGGGTTTGGGTGCCCCCTCTGTACCTCTGGGTGCTTGGCCCCTTCTACCTCCTCTACATCCACCGCCATGGCCGGGGCTACCTCCGGATGTCCCCTCTCTTCAAAGCCAAAATGGTAACCATTGCCTCTGGGAGGCTGGAGCCAGACAGTGGGGAGAGGGCAAACTGGAGCCTGGCAGAGATGCCCAAATGAATGCTCCACCTACAGGGGAATGTCCAGGGTAGTGACAAGACGAGAACCTGCTCATCACACAGATCAATACCGAAGAGGAGACAGAGATAAACCAAGCGGAACAAAGTTCCCATGGGCAGATTTCGTAATTATGAAAATCCATACACATAGAAACAGTCACACATAACCTGCCATTTTCCACTGTGCCATGGGTACTTTTGGGGTGCACAAGGTCTTTTTAGGGCCACATTAGGATGGCCTTTTTAAATTTTAATTTATTTTATGTTACTTTATTTTTGGGATCGGGGATAAAACCCAGGGGTTTGTAAATGTGAAGCGTACACTGTTACCACTGAGTTATAGTTCCCCCCAGCTATGCATTTAATTTTGTGTTGCTCCCCCTGGCAAATCTACAGAACAAGTTTTAAAATCGTTCTGTGTTTATTTGAGTGTGTTCGATAAACACTGGCTCTCTGGCTGCAGGCCTTTCTGCTCACTCATCTCGTCCTCCAAGCTGGTACAGGAATATTCTTCAAAGTTCATGCCTTCCCGAGCCACCTCGTCTCGTCCCGCCCTGCATTCTTCTTATGGCACTGTAGTCACCTGCTGTGCAGTCAGGGTTGGTCTGCAGTGTCCCTGCTGCACTCTTTGAGCTCCCGGTGTGGCTTCCTTTCGGGCCCCACTGCAGATTCTGCAGAACCGCCACCCACCTGGACCTGAGGTCACCTCCAATTTGCTGCCACTGTCCACATTACCCATGGCCTTATCTGAGTTGTTTCCCCAGGTGCTTGGCTTCGCCCTCATCCTCCTGTGCACCTTCAATGTGGTTGTCCCTCTGTGGAGAATCCAGCAGGGGAGGCCCCAGGCCCCGAACGCTCTTATTCATCCTACGGTGTGGCTCACCACCATGGTAATGACCTCTTCGAACGGACCTGGCTGCTGCTGCTCCAGCACGGGTGGGGAGCACGGGACACGTGGAGCCTTCCCTGCGTGCCCCTCCCCACCTTCTCAGGCTCTCCTGACTTTCTTGCCCAGAGCTTGGCCATGTTCCTTGTCCACGTGGAGAGGAGGAAGGGCATCCAGGCATCCGGGGTGCTATTTGGGTACTGGTTGCTCTGCTGTCTCTTGCCAGCTGCCAGCACTGTCCAGCAGGCCTTGAGTGGGGTAAGTGGAGCCCGGGGCCACCTGGGGAAACGAGGAAACCAGGGTCCCTTTCTTTTTCCTGGACTTTCCACACAGGAGTTGTACTCTCTGTGGAGCCATGCAGCCCAGCGCGTGCAGACACGCAAGCACATCCTCCCCTCAGAGTGTCCATGAGCTCATCCAGTTGTTTTGTTTTAAAATGACTCATAATAATTGTAGATAGTGGTGGGGCACTGTGTGCTTGTTTTGGGTTTTTTCTCTCACAGGACAGGGACTGAACCCAGGCTCTCACATATGCTAGACAAGTGCTTTACCACTGAGCTACATCCCCAGCCTTTTCAAATTTCAGCCATGGTTTTGCTAAGTTGCTTAAGGTGGCCTCAAAGTTGTGAACTTCCTCCTCAGCTGCTGTTTTGGTGCCTATGTACCTTGTGTAGTAGTCAGAGCAGGTACTTAGTGCATGTGTTGCCTCACGCCCTCATCATTTCTAGTTGATGAGTGCATGCAGCCCTTTCCCAAGTTGGAATATTCAGGACACTACTGTTCATGCCAGCGGGTGCTCCTGCTGACTGTACCTCCTGACGGCTCTTGCCCTCTGCTTCCTCCTGCGCCCTCTTCAACCCTTGGCAATGCCCATCCTGCACTCAACTTCTTCCCTCTCCACACGTGAGTAAGCTCACACGGCATTTGTCTTTCCATGCCCAGTTTACTTCACTTAATATAATCATCTCCAAGTTCGTCCATCCCATCACCCAGACCTTTAGCAGCACCAGTTCCCATTTTCTTACACACCCACATCACATGCTCCATTTGCAGGCTGCACACACACTGCCCTATTCATGCCTTGCACAAGCATAGGCTGGCACATGCATACCACCGGGCACACGCACCTCGCTCTTTCTTCCACACACGTGTCCCCCGCCTCACTTGGGCGTCCCCCCTGCATTCCCCACATCTGTATTTATGTACACATTTTGCACAGCCACTTCTATTACAGTTTTCAGATTTGGGAAGCAACAGTTCCATGTCAGGAGACATAATGGATTATTTTATTTGCAAAGAGAAAAAAGATATTGTCTGAGCCAGATTTTATGGTTGTTGGTCTCTTAGCAGTTCTGGAGATTGAATGCAGGCCTGGGTGGATGTAGGCAAGCCCTTGATCACAGGGCTACGGCCTCCTAGACTAGGTGTTCACAGGCTCAGCTTGGTGACATCGTGGCTGGACACACTCTCACCCCCATCTCCCCTCCCAGGTGGTCCTTCTCTGTGTGAGGTGCAGAGCAGTGTTCCCACTTCTACCGGCTGGGTACCAATTTCACAGCCCCTTCTTACATGGTAGAGCCCAGGGTGTCTCCAGATGTCACCGCACATCCTCCAGAGGCACCATGCCCCTGTTGAGAGTCACTTGCCCTGGGTAAGAAAAGCCACCTGGACACCAGTGATCCCACTGCAGCAGGCTGCAGACCATCATTTCTCATGCCTGGTGGTTACTCTGCCCTGCTCCTAAATGGAGCAACAGAAAAATAACATCCTGTCCTCGTACTTTTTTGTGGTGCTGGGGTTGGCACCCTGGACCTGGAACATGCTGTGCAAGTGTTTTACTACTGAGCCACACCCCAGCTCAAGGACAGATTTTTATTTCTTATTTTTTTATTTTTTTATTTTCCACTTTTTTCCTTCCATAATTTTATTGATAAACAAATAGTGATGAGACAGTTTCAAACCAAATTGGTAGGACAG
>NDGN011241427.1:0-11092 GCA_002564285.1 Tympanoctomys barrerae | reverse complement strand
GGGATTGAACTCAGACCCTTGCACTTGCCAGGGAAGCGTTTATTCCACTGAGCCATCTCCCCCGGCCCCTACGAATGTCCTTTCCATCTCATTCCTTCAAGAACTCCAGAAAATTATTGCCATTTACAGTCTACATTTGCTGTTGAAGGCTCCCATAATTACTGTAACAATGTCTTTTCTACTAGCCTAATTGATGTGTGAAAGTAGCAAAAATATTTTCACTGTGATATTGTGCTCTCTCCCTATAGACTTCACACCTTGTAGGGACCTTTAATTACCTGTTGCCCATTCATGAATGCTGCTGCTATAGATGGAGTAGCATAACTTCACACTGTCAGCTTAGCAGGTGCCTGCAGGTGGGAGGTGAGGGCTTTACCAGATAGCTTCAGGGCCAGCCAGCGACCTGTGACACTCCCAGCTCATGGAATTGTTAAGATCCCTGATCTCCTCGCAGATGTCAAATGCTGCACTCTCTGCTATTTGGCTCATAATGTGTGTTAAGAAGGTGCTTTCAGTGAAGCTACTTTCTAATGAAACCCTCCAGGCTCATCTGGGGCTAGGTCCCTGTGAAATTGTAAACTGTTATTAATTCAATTGAATTTGAGGTGATATTTCTTTAATTACATCATCTCACAAATTATTTCTTAGTCATAGAATTTATATAATTTTGTAATGATTGATAGCTTTTCATCATCTCAATTATTTCTAATCCTAATTTCTCACCATTTCAGAATTGAATGAAAGATATTGATTACCCTCCCTGCCTCATATGCACCCAGAGTTCTGTTTACAGTGTAAGGGGTTTCACAGGCTCTTTGATTAGGTTATAAAATTTGCATTCAATATCATGGAAATGGCTTTAGTCTCTCCAGGGGTAATTCCCACAGCCAGTCTGTAGCTAGAAAAGCAGTTCTTTCCCTTCCTACTTCTGGAGTGGTAAAGGAGGCTGCCTGACTCAAGAATGAGCATGTATCAGCCTGATGATGATGTGAGGATTGGAAAGAAAGTCAGGAGTTAAGATCTAGGGGTGGTGGAGGAGCAAGGGTGAACTGAATGTATTTGGGAAAGTCAAAGAATGATTTCTCTTTAAGTCTGAGGGCCCCTTCCCTAGGGTAGGGAGCATTTTTAAGTAGTGGCCATTTCAGATTGAAGAAATCAGAATTGTCCTATGTTTAGAAAGTTGATAAGACAGAGCTACTGTGAGCTCACATTCAGCTATGGAGTTGGGTAACATGGATTATGCTACCAGTAAAAGTTGACCATTAGAGTCCTGCTATGTTTTGGAGTTTGAGTTATTTGTTGTTTATATTATTTAAGCTTTGTGCATTAAGTTTAAATCAAACCAATAGGATATTGTATTAGTGAAATAGAATAACTTTCATACATAATGATTCCAGCTGGAACAGTGAACATTGCCTTCCCCATGTTGATGATGGTACTCAGTTCTCATTATTTTCAGGCTATAGGATCCTGAGGAACGTAAATGGCCCTTGAGTTTGGTTGCTTTGATTCCTTCTCCTTTCTGTGTCAAAGAAAATCCCTGATAGCCATGCTGTGTCATTTTATGATGGGCCTGTGTGTAATGTGCATTTGTCTGCTTTGGCAATCGTGGTAGGAATGATTCTTAACTATGGTATCTTAAGTGTAGTTGTAACATTTAATTGTTAAGTATGGATCACTAGCTTTGTCAAGTAATCCATGATAAATTCACCCATCATGGTGCAGCTAAACTAAAAATGATTTATTTGTAAAAAGCTCAAATAGTATTTGAAATATACAAACAATTCAAGATATCGATGAAGATCTACTGATCGCTTTGTTCTTAAGATTTGTGGTGATTACAGCTTACCAAATGTGATTCAGGGCCTGGGAGGTTTCTGGTGTTGTCCTTTGCATCAGAGCCAACATGACATATAAGAGACTAGAAGGAAACAGCTCACGTGATTATGGAGGCAGGTTCCAGCTGAGGTCTGAAGGCCTGAGAAGCAGGAAAGCCAATTCTAGGCTGGGTCTGAGAACCAGCAGAGCCTGTGGTGTTAGTGCAAGTCTGCAGGCAGGAAAGGGTCAGGTAGAGAGTGTCAGGCCAAGAACAAATGCTTCCTGCTTCTTCTTTCCTTCAAGTGTTCAGTGGGCTGGACAAGGTCCACCACACTGGGAAAGCCACTGTTGTGGATCTTGTTTATGCAGTCTAGTTACCCAGGTCATAATTTCTTCAGAACACCCTCCAGAGGTTCACCTAGAATAATATTTGACCAAATACCTGGGCATCCTGAGGTACAGTCAGGTTGGCACAGAGATGTAGGCATCGCACCCTTCTTGGGCTTCTAGAATTCACAGTGCCATACTGTGTGTTTCTATTCAGTTCTAATTGTGCTTACTTATGTTCTGTAAGTGCTGCATTTTTACTAACATCCGCATGTCCTTTTATCAGTACTAGCAAATAGATTTTTTTTGTACATAGAAGTATAGAAAGGAAATTGAATTTTTTCCCTTTTTCAGGTCTTATTTAGGAGGCTTGACCTCTTGGTTATGATAATAGTGGTTGTTATTCTGGAATAAATGCCATTTTTTGACCTGATGAGAGGGGAACCAGGTCCTGGCTCTGCTACTCACTGCTGTGACCTTGGGATAGTTCATTAGCTATTTGGGCCTCACTTTTCTTAAATGAAAACAGCTCTTACCTGGTGGTAAAAGGGCCTGGTGTAGCCCAGTGGGTGGGAGGGGCCCAGCAAATGGCAGCTGCCCTCCCCGCCCCCTCAGTTTATCCTGAAAGCAGCCAATTTTTCTGTGTTAAGTGTAGTTCTGTCAGTCAGATATCTGGTTGTTTTTACTTCTGATCTACTCTTGATTCTTTTAACCTGTTGCCATCTTTCTTCTTTCTTCCTGTGGTTGACAGATTACTGTCTCTTCCATTGTCTTCTTTTAAAGCAGGTGAGAGAATTGGATGGGGCTTTGGTCCTGTAATATGTCATCCACTGGCGTCACGAATGAGGTGTTAGCCACTTGTGGAAGAAAATGCAATCTCCTTCTGTTTTACCTGTCATCCTGGCCTGGGAAAAGAATGATGAAAGGTCATAATTTTAAACAAACAGTAGAATGGGTGGCAGTTTCTCCTCCTTTAAATGGTGATTGTCATGAGAACCAATAAATACAGAGGACAGCATTTTCTGTTGTTGCCCTTGTTGCTTTTGCCTCACCATGTTTGGATATTTAATCTCCTGTGTACTTTATGTTCAGCTCCATGCAACTTCTTTGCTTTGATGGATTGAAGTTTCTGATGTTTTCTCTGTGCAGGCCAGGGCTTGGCAGAATATTAATCTACTTCCATTTCCTGTTTTTAGCCCTAGGAGGGCCCCTAAGACAAGAAAAGGGCTGCAAAGTGCACTTGTCATGAGATGCCAGGGCTAATAAAGCAGGCCGAACAGCCCACCATATTTCTGAAGTACCCAGAAGCATTGGCTGTGTCTTTGGGAATCCCAAAGATTCAACTGGCTGCCTGGTGACGCTCCTCCACTTTCAGTACCCTGGAGGGTAGCCCACGCCAGGATCCTCACTGCATGGGATTGTCTAGATTGGAAGGCCTCCCTGGGTGCTTGGTTGGCTCTGTACTTTCAAGAAGTAAGCAAGGAGAAGAGCCTCTCTAATATATTTAACTGGAGTTTTCCATCTTGGATGCTAGGAAACCTTGATAGGCTGTGGTATAGGATCCAGCAAGGACCGCTTTAATTTGAAAATGAAGGTCATTTGTAGTGAAGGCAGGTGTCCCGAGAAAGCTCAGACAGAACAATGTGTCTGCTGGAGACTTGGGCAGGACAACAGGGACAGCACCGCCATAGCCAGTGCCTTTTGTTTAGCTCCTTGGTAGAAGTTGTGTCACAGCTACCAGTGCATTTTTGCAACATCTTTCATGAGCATTGAATGTTTCAAATCTCTTCTCATTACTCCAGTGGCACAAAAATCTCATTTCAAGGAAAGGAAATGAGACAAGCAGCAGGGAGAAAGTAAAGTCTGTTTTTTGCAGAACACAGTTTTAATACATTTCCTCCCCCGTGCTAATCTCTGTAACTTTATTAATTGGCATGTAGTGTGTTACAGAAAATCCAGGGAATGACAAAGCTGGTTCAATATCAATTAGCTAAAATAGGAATGGACTTCCCACAGAGACCCTGGGACAGAGTTGTATTTAACTGGGCCCTTTCAAACACAAGTTTTCCCAAATGATGGGAGTAGAAGATCCCACTTAGGGCCCAGTTGTTTAAAGAAATTAAAAACTGTGGAAATTAGCAGCTGAAATCCACTTGGATGAGTATGCTATCCCTTTAATATGTCTGTCTAGTCATCTCACTAAGACATCCCAATCCTTCTTCCAAAGTGATTTGAATGCTTAATATTTGCTGAAATGCTTTAGTTGGATTTGAATAACATAATTGAATTTGCTTGCTGCGTTCATGGGAAATGAAGGCTTGGGAGTTCCTCTGTAAGGTATATGAATGTAGTTGTGCTTCAATGGGATTCTTACTTCTTTTTCTCTGAACCAAGCGTTAATAAGTGGGTATGCCAAACATATGAGGTAGTATTCACTGGTGAGACGGGCTCTATCAGTTACTCTTAAGATGATCTCTGGAGCTCAGAGGTCATGTTTTAGAGAAAACTTTGGTTGAGTCTGGCTGGATGTAGATTGCCTTTGCATTTGCATGCCATGTGATCTTGGAAACCGCATCCCAAACAGGGCGGGTGTAAGTGTGGATCCTGACTATGTGCGCTTCCTTCTCTTTGCAGCCTGGTGAGAGGGATGGATGAATGAGCTATGCTCTCTCTAAAACAGTCTGCAGAGTGGGGGATGACCGATGCACAGAAAAGGGAGCTCTACATCCCTACGTGGTATCACAAGGTGTCCCAAAGAAAAAACTTTGTGGTTGTGCTGTCAAGAAGGTACTGTGGAGGTAGCAGATCTGAGGGCACCAAGGTGTGAAAGAATGTGACAAGTCCATAGAACATGTGTTGTGGAGTCACTAAACACATGGGGAGACTGTAGGAGATGAAGGTCAAGAGGGAGGGAGGGAGGCACCAACGGCTTCATGTAAGTTTTGTGGTATTTAAACTTCAGTTTGAAAAGGATAAGGGGTCTTTAACAATTTGTAAGAATGAAAGTGATGTCATCAAATTTGCATTTGAATAATGACCCTGAAAAGCAGCATGCTTTGGAGCGGAAATACGTCAGATGATTGTAATCACTTGAGAGCAAAACGTGCAGTCCAAGTGCAGGAGATGGCAGGTTTCTGGAGCGTGTGAACGAGGCAGAAACTGCATGTAGCAGAGTGAGGGAAAGGACAAGCAGCTGCAATCATCTGGATGCTTTCTTGGCACTACTCAGGTTGGGGATCATAGAAGAAGAGTGTTTTGGCAGGGGCATGAGACAGAGTTGTGTGTGTGTGCGTTGCATGTAGGGGCAGGATTTCTATGTGCCTCTGTCCACGTGGAAGTTGCATACAAGCGCTGGCCCCGCACAGCCATGGGGTAGGGGGAGGGGACCTTATGCTGGCGCAGCACATGTGCAGCAGTTGGAGCTGTGAATTTAGCTGCGTTCATCTCCACGGTATGCAGAGTGAGGAGCATAGCGCACCAGGAACGAAGCATGTGGATTATAAATATGTGGTGACAGTGGAAAGAGAGGAAGGCTGTGAATAAGATCAAGAAGGATGGAACATCTGTCCTGTGAACATGAGCAGGGATTGTTGCAGCATGCTCTGGTCTTAGAAGGAGTTTTCTATGTCTGATGGACTGTTTGGTTGAAGGGACAAATTGAATGTGTTTGCTGAGGAGAAAGAGCCAGAATAGAATAGAGAGCACAGGCGCAGGAGAGGTGGGATGGTTTCCTAATAAGAACTTGAATACCTTTTCTTATCTGATGGCCTCTATTCCCAGGAAGATGATAAAGCCAGTACTTTTCCCAGGTGAAAGTAGTGTGGGTGGGAATAGATATTTTGAGGAACAAGATACATGATTAGTATAGTTTGAAGTTAATTGGTGAGAACAGTTAATACTTCCTACTTTCTGTTTCCAGACTCAGCATGTGCTTCTCAGGCAGTTCTAAATTAATCAGTTAATTAGGCAAGACAGCACAAAGCCTCTGTACTGCACCAGGCACTGCGGTGATGGTTCTCCCTGTGAAGGTCATCTCGTACCCAGGGTCCTTTGCGAGTGCCCTGAAGTTGGTTAAAGGTCATGATCATCTGTCTTCCCTCACAATAAGAGTTTCATGTGACTCTTGGGACTTTGGTCTTTCTAGAGTCCATTGACCTTAGTCAGAGGTGTTCAAAGTCCCTATATTCCATTTTTCAATAATCCTTATGTTTTAGAATATTTTCAGCTTTACAGAAAAATTGCCAAGATAGTAGAGAGAGTTTCCAAATATTCCCTCCCCAACTTTTCTGGGTTCTAACATCTTAGGTTTATATGATACATTTGTCACCGCCAGTTACGTGGTAGCTTTCCATTGCCATGCCAGGTTCCTGCTGCAAATCAGCTTTTAAGGAGCAGTTAGTTTTGGCTCATAGATTTGGAGATTCAGCCCATAGTCACCTGGCCCAGTAGCCCTTGGGCCTGTAATGAGGCCACGGGCAAAGATGACCCCCTCCTGGTAGCCAGGAAATGAAGACACAGATGGACAGGAGCCAAGGCCTGGTGCGCCTTGTGGGCATGTTCCCATGATGAACGAACCCCGTCTCTGGGTTTTACCACTCCCTCGTAGAGCCATAGGCTGCTGACCCAGGCTGCAATACCCGGGCCATTGGAAGGCACTTATCTCCAAACCATGGCTGTTGCCTTGTTTGTTTGAGAACCATTCTTGTTGGCTGTAGAACTGCTGGCTGAGCGATGCTCCTACTTCAGCCCCAGAGTGGCCAAGAGGCTGGATCTACAGGTAGGCGCTATCATGCCCACCCTGAACCAGTTCTTATACATTTTTAGCTATGTTCATTACTTTAATTTCCAAGCCTTTCTATGCCCTTTTCAATTATTTTTGGCAGTGCACCGAGCTGATAATTTCAGAATCCAGAGATGAACCAGTGTGTGTTTCATGTGTTTGATGTGTTTCTGTGATTGCTTTCCCTGAAACACTGCTTGTCTTTTTCAGAACTCATGCAGCTGAAAAGGAGGAAAGTGCAGGAAAAAAAAAATCAACTTGTTTTTTTGTCAAGTTAATATGACCCTGTGTCAAGTACATGTGTCTTTAATTTAAGAGGTATTACTATCTAATAAATGCAGTTTGTTGTACATAGATCTTTTAAAAAGCAGGCTCGGGACAAATAATGAAAAGAATGGATGCTTGTTTCAGTGAGAAGATTGTGCGCCATGACCAGTAACAATACAGGTTCTTACTTCTGTGCCTCTAGGTGGAACCAATTTTATACTGGCGTGTAATGTGTACGCTACACAGTTTGCAATAAAAAAAATAAAAACAAAAGAACAAAAACAAAAACCGCTTTCCCTTGCTAACATTTGTATTTTCTTTGACACTCTCTTTTCACGTCTCTCTTAGAATATGTAACTGGAGGCCTTTCTCAACTACCGTTACTTGTCTGGTGATTGCAGTTCATGAATGAATGACCTAGAATTTGCTGGGGCTTTGTAAGATGGACATTTGTGTCGGAATCCTGCAGTGTGGTCCTCATGGTGGCTTGGTCATGGACCAGCCGTTCTCTCTGTCCCTGTATGCAGCTGTGAATGAAGCCTTGCTCTGAACCACTCCTCCAGGTCAAAAGTGACTCTCCGGCCCTCACTTTCCAGGCCCAGGGGAATTTCAGAATCCTTACAGAAAAACTTCTTATGCAGAACTACTTAGCACGTGTTTTATCTCTGGGGCTTCAATTCCAGATGCTTCTGTGTATTGTTCCCCCCGACAACCCAGAATCCCCTTTATGTCTCCAGTTGCCAGAGAACTTTATTGTTACTCACAGAGGTACTTTTTAAAAAAAATGTACTTGGTACAGGGTCTCACTGGGCAGCTCAGACTCGCAGCGATCCTCATGTTTTCAGCCTCCCCAGCCCTGGGATTATAGGCGTGTGCCATCATGCTGGAATTGGTGGCCAGCGCGGCGTGTGGTGCCAGGAATTGAACCCCAGTCCCTGCCCCTGCCTAAGGGGCACTTAGTCTGCTGTGCTAGCTTGCCAGCCCTGACAGAGGTACTAGGTACTGTTTAAATTTTTTTTTTCCTATTTAAGCTGCTATTATTTTCATTTAGATATTTTCTGTTCAAATTATAGTTAAGTGAGCATTTGAACAAAAGATGAAGAAATATTCTGTGGTGTGGACCAAATTGCTCGCCAACCACAATGGCACGTGAGTGCCGTTGGCCTTTTGAAGTGGTCCCTTCTCCCTCCTCCCCTTCCTCTGTTACTTGCCCACTGCTCACTTTATTAAAATGCTGGTTTGCACATCCTGAGCTTGTAGTTTCTGCCTCATTTCCGTCATGCAGTCCAGGGCTTCACTTAAACTTTTTGGTTGGTTGCATTACCCCGCTGTATTTTTCTGTTAATGTGATCGCAGGCCGCCTCTTCATTACCGATGTCACTTCTTGCTTTTGGTGCTGAGCAAAGCAGGAGTGCGACACAGTGTGCTCCTGGGACTGAGGCCTTTTTGTTCTCTTACCTCAGCAATGGTTTGCTTATGAGCCTCCCTTGAACTAAACTGATGGTGTGATAGAGATTGGCTGCTAATAGGTTACCCACTGCTTACAGCTTTTAAATGTGTTGAATAGTAGCACATTAACATTTTTATTATGTTTAATAGTTTAGTGCAGGAATGCCTGGGCATTGGAGATGCCAAGCCTGTTTCTTCTTTTTCTGTCCCACCCATCTCTTACCTCTGCTGCTTCCCTGGTTTCCTGCTCCAGTGCCTACCTGGCTTGTGGTGGTGGAGGGTAAGCTACCGTGCATGCCTGCCTTCCTGGGGCATGGGCTGGCCAGGTCCTGTGCCTGGCTGCACCCTCCCCAGGCAGCCAGGTTAGTGGTGTTTCATCGGCACCCTGGAGTTGGAGCAGAAGGTAAAGACCTATGCTCCTGTGCAGCTCACCTGTTTAAACTGCCCAGGGCCGCTCTGCCCCTGTGGGTTGTATCATCTCAGGGATCACCTGTGTTTTGTTTTTTTTGTTTTTCTATATTTAAGGTTCGTTTTGAACATTTTCTGTGACACATCATCTTCCCAAATTTTATACACCCAACAACATGGTGTCATGATGCTTTTCCTTCTGGAGGCTTTCTGCTGAATAGTTCTTGGGTTTGAGAAATACTTTTTGTCCCTTAGGAGCTGTATGAGGATTATTTATTTATTAAACTCCCAACTGTTTTTTTCCCTCTATTTCACCTTCTATTTTCCTTTGATTTTCTTCTGTTCTTTTAGGAGGAAAGGCCTGAGATAATTCTGTGTCAGAATTTGGCGTTGGAGCAGACCCCTCAGGATACCCACCTCTCTGTACCCCGCCTGCCTGGGAGGTCAGATGGCCTCTAGACACAAGCGTTTTTGTGCAAGGAAGAAAGGTCTGCATATCGTACCTCACGGATGTGTGTGAAGCACTCCTGCGTGAGTGGGCCCGGGAGCTCCTTGCATTGGTGCAAGTGCACATGCAGTGAATGCACTTGAAAGCAAACCTTATGTATCATTTCACCCCAGGAATTTATGGTTCTTGTACAACGAAGTGATTTACTTAAGGTGAGCTGTCACTGCTTCCTGCAGGGCGTGTGAGCACTGTAAGTGCAGAGCCACTGCCGCTCAGCTCTGTTCCTAGTTCATGTCTAGTTCTTAATCCCATCCATGGAATCTTGTGTATGGTAAAACCAGAGAGATAATGTAATCAGGAGCGTCCACCCTGCAGCCCATGGGCTTCATGCCCCCCTGGACAGCCAGTTATATGCCCTGCAAGATCATAAACGTTCATATTATTCTGTGTTTTTTAAGTGGTATTTTTCATGGCTCTTTTGTGTGATGTTAAGCCCCAAAATCCCCAAGCCGCCGTGGCACTCCTTGTATGGGAAGGCACCATGCAGCACTTTCTCTGCCTGCCGAGCCCTCCAAGAGTAATCGCACTGATCACCACGCCTCCCAGGCTTTGGGTGCCCTGGTGCAGGCTGGCGAGGACACCCAAATGCTGCTGCTGGAGGAGTGCAGCCGTTCCTTGGAGTGTATGTGCCTGTGAAGACCAGTGTGTTATGCAGACGTGTACCTTTTCTTACTTAGTTATGAGATCCGGGCTGCTTGTGTTATTTCACAAGATAAAGTATTTTCTTGCAATTGTGATAGAAGAAGGACACGGGGACTGTGGGGTGCACAGGGTGCACTCTGGGAGGCTGAGGCAGGAGGATTACCACTTCAAGTCCTACTTGAGCAATTTAACAATGCCTTTCTTTAAACCAAACAAACCAAACAAACATATAAATGATCTGGACTTGTAGCTTATGTGAAGGTCCTTGTTCACTCCTAGTACATAAAAAAGTTACAAAAATATATCAAACAGATTTGCTTACATATTATTATAATAATTATATATATGGCATTCCCACCAGCGTGCAGGTCAGGTGTGTGTGTGAGGAACTTTCTCCGACAGACAGGCCCGGTGTGGAACCCTGTGGCAGAACTTCCTGCAGAGAGGCTAGAAGCAAGACACACCCAGCTGATCCAGGAGCAGAAGATCTTGCCAGAGTAGCACAGCGGGTTCACCTCCAAGGGCTGCAGCACGAAGGCATGGAGCAGAGCAGCCAGACCCAAGCCACACCCACCTGGACGAGTTGGAACTTGGTAGATCTACACCTGGTACTCAGGTAATAACTCTACCAAAGCTCTACACCAAAGGCCAGAGGACCGTGACATACAAAATGACAAATAGGAGTGGAAAAATGCGTTCTCTGCCCCTGAGCCCACCTAGAACAAATGCAGGAGACACTAGCATAGAAGAAATTGGAATGCACACACCTGAAATCTACAAAATAATAGTGTCTGAAGTAAAGAAACAATTGCAGAAATGTATAGAGGCAGTCAGATCAGAAATAATTTCTGAAGTAAAAAAGAAATGATAACTATAATGAAAGAAGTACTAAG
>NDGN011241396.1:0-18004 GCA_002564285.1 Tympanoctomys barrerae | reverse complement strand
CTCTTATGGAGTGGCTCTGGCCACATGTGGGTGGCTGCTCCACCCACCACATGCTCACCCCAGCAGTTGCTCCGAACCCCCTGCCTGGTGGTTACTCTTTGGACTTGCGTCTCCCTCTTGTCTCGTGGGGCAGCACTGGCCATGAGCAGACAGACCATGCTATTTCCAGAGTGACTTCTCTTGCTGTTTTTCTGTGTCTGTCTGTCTGTCCACCCATCTATCTGTTGGTTCTCGTGGGAGCAGTCAGAAGGTCAGTTTGAAAGATCGTGTCTTCTCCAGCCCCCGAGGCGCGGCTGCCAAGGGGAAGGGGTCTCCCCAGGCTCAGCCAGTCCGACGGTCACCCAGCGCTGACCAGAGCCTTGAGGACAGTCCAAGCAAGGTGCCCAAGAGCTGGAGCTTTGGGGACCGCAGCCGTGCACGCCAGGCTTTCCGCATCAAGGGCGCCGCATCCCGGCAGAACTCCGAAGGTGAGGCCAGGGCAGTGCTGCTGTCCCTGATGCCGGGTGGCTGCTGGGGAGAGACGCCTGCACCTGGCTGCAGGTGGCAGCCTCTTGGAGCAGGCTGTCCCCTCTCTGTCTTTTCTGTTTGAGTTAAAGTTCCCTGAAAATGAAACTCCCCAGTGGGCACTTTCAGCAGCTTTCCTGCAGCCGCCTTGGTGGGCATCTCTGCCTGGGTCCAAGACACTCACAGAAAGAACGCTCTGAGCCCCTTGCTTCGCCGTCCCCTCCCAGGCCCTCCCAGGCCCCCTCAGTCCCTCCTGGCTCCTGTCCCTGCCAGAGCAGCAGAAGGGTGCTCCAGGCGGCCACCTCTCTGGGTGAGCACGGTGCTCCAGAGGCCTGTCGTGCTGGAGCAGGACCTTGTCCTTGTTGGCTGAACAACGTCCTGGGTGTGGGCGGCCGTCACTGTGGCCAGCTGCCGGTCTGTCACAGTGGCCACTGTCCAGGGCTGCAGATGCTTGGGGGTCCGCGGTCTCAGCCGGGGCTCTGCTCATGGTCTGTGCTCTCTTCTACCCAGAAGCCAGTCTCCCTGGAGAGGATATTGTGGAGGACAACAAGAGCTGTAACTGCGAGTTTGTGACTGAAGACCTGACCCCCGGCCTCAAAGTCAGCATCAGAGCTGTGTGGTGAGGAGCCCTGCAGGCGGGGAGGCAAGGCTGCCCTGGGGACCATTTGCTGTGGGTTCAGGGGACCACTGCTCCAGGACGAGGCAGAGCTGGGCTTGTTGTGCTCACTAGCAGGCTTAATCCGAGGCTACTTCCTCATGGGAATCCCCGTGGCCAGCTGGGCAGCCCCTGTCAATCCCCAGTGTCAGGAGCCAGCACAGGTGTGGGGATGTCTGAGCGGCCAAGCACCGGGTATGGCTAGTGGCAGGGAGGTGGGGGCCCAGGGGGAGGGGACGGTTATCCCACCGGTGTTACTCCTCCTGGGGCTGTGGCCTTGGAGGAGCTCGGAGGGGACAGGCAGGTAGGCACTGGGTCTGGCCAGCTGGGCTGTGGCTGGGTGGTCTCTGGCCTGGAGCTCAGAGCTCCACTTGTTCCTGATAGTGTCATGCGGTTCCTGGTGTCCAAGCGGAAGTTCAAGGAGAGCCTGCGGCCGTATGATGTGATGGATGTCATTGAGCAATACTCGGCGGGACACTTGGACATGCTGTCGCGCATCAAGAGCCTGCAGTCCAGGCAAGAGCCCCTCACCCAGCGGCCGGTGTGGAGGGCGGAGCCTGGGTCCTGGGGGCAGTGAGGGCAGGGCGGTTCTCAGGGATGGGCCGCCTCCCGCCCACGTTGGCTTCCTGTCTGCTTTCTGCGTGTCTTCATGCAGCGTGTCTGTAATACTTCTCTTGTTTATCCTTCTCCCTTCCCACCCATGCTGCGGCGGGCAAGTGTGTGTGTGTGCTCACACATATATGCACATGTGTGTTATGTGCTTGTGAGTGGGTCTTTGTGTGTGTGCACACATGTATATGTGTAAGTGCATGTATGTGTGCACATGTATGTCCATGCATGTGTGTGTGCTGTGTGTGGGTACATGTACCTGTGTGCTGTGCCATGTATGCATACAAGTGAATCGATGCATACACGTATGTATGCACACATGTGCACACGTGTGTGCATGTGTGTTGGGAATGGAGTGTTTCTGTTCAGAGCAGAGGCCGCGGGGCCCCCACGGGCCTGCTGGCCGCACTCGTGCTTCCTGCACTGCTCCTTCGGGAGTGCGGGTCGTCGGTCCCGTGGGTCCTGCTAGGGCCCTTCCTGAGCAGGAATCGGAAGGTGTGGGGGCAGCCAAGCAGGCCCCACCAACTCTCCTGAGACTGGCTTGCTCTTTCCAGAAGTGGGTGTGCACACACCATGCACACAGTAAGGCCCTGAGCACACGCACTCACACACGTGCACTCCCCGTGTGCAGATGTGCATGCATGTGCACACACAGACTCAAGTCCACTCCTGTGTTCTTGCCTGGCTCCCACATACAGGCCCACGCCAGGGGAGCACACGCTTGTGTTGTACGTGTGGGGACCACGAGGCTGTCAGGAGCCTCTGGCTCTGGTGGCCTGGAAGGGACCTCTCAGGCCTCCTGGAGCTGGGCTGGAGGGAGTCTGCCATCTCTTCCTGAGCTTGGGCTGTGGCCGCAATGGCCAGCAGCACAGAAGCTGAGCTTGGGAGTGGGGCTTGAGACGCCCACCTTCCCACCCGCCCGTCCCTGGGGCCCTCCCGCTCGGCAGGGACTTCATTCCTGCATTTACCCTGTACTCTTGTTCTGTCTGGAAAGCAGGCAGTCCCCCAGTCAGCCTGCTGACGCTGGGCTGGCCGGTGGCTGTTGCTGGCGCCCTCCAGCGACTTTGCTCTGGGCCTCCTGGGAGGTGTCCTAAGGCAGCCTGGCCCAGCACGGGCTCAGCGCTGAGTTGAACATGTGGCCTGGAGCTTGGAAAAGGCCTGGCAAGCCCAAGGGCGAGCGAGCAAGGGTGGGTCAGCCGCGGCGGCCAAGAGCCGCTGCCAGCCCGCGTTGTGAAGGGGGTCGTCCTGCCTCCACGTGCCTACAGTGGCTCCCTCTTGGGGTGCTTCATGGTACATTTTGCTGCTGTCTGTTTTCTCCTTTACGCTGCCAGGATAGATATGATTGTGGGCCCCCCACCCCCTTCAACTCCCCGGCACAAGAAGTACCCCACCAAAGGACCCACGGCCCCTCCGAGAGAGTCACCCCAGTACTCACCTAGGTTAGGACGCAGCACCTCTTCCCAGCCTGTCTGTGAATGGCCAGCCCCTTCATTCCAGGCCACATGACGGCAACCCTTGCACCGGTCCTCCCCAGACAGGGATGTCCAGGCTTCCTCTTCCTGATGACACTGCTAGGCGGAAGACTGCTCCCCGAGTCCTCTGGCCACAGGATCCTTAGCACAGGTGTCCTCGTGGTCTCCAGCCACAGAAGGGGGGCTTTGGGCGGAAGCAGAGGCTATCAGTGGCCTTCAAGGTATGGGTGACCCAGCTACAGATGCTCCCCCGAGCTGAGGCCCTCTGTGAGCCCCTGGGCATGACTCAGGCCTCTGGACACCTGCCCTGCACTGGACGGATCTCACCATGTGCCTAGCGCTGGCCTGGGCATAGATGAGAGCAGGAAGTGCCGCTTCCTACGGCCCCTTCTTCCCGCTGAGGTACAGGTGGCAGCAACTG
This sequence comes from Tympanoctomys barrerae, assembly GCA_002564285.1. Taxonomy (NCBI): domain Eukaryota; kingdom Metazoa; phylum Chordata; class Mammalia; order Rodentia; family Octodontidae; genus Tympanoctomys; species Tympanoctomys barrerae. The sequence goes on along the minus strand of NDGN011241396.1, from coordinate 14,343 downwards.
CCACTCGACTCTTAGGAGGGATAAGTGAGAAAGTCCCCCTAGCACTGAGCTGACTGGCCCTGAGTGGTTCCAGGCTGCTGTCAAAATCAGTACTGCTGAGAAGGAGGATGGTGAGCCTCCCCACCCAGCACGGATAACAGGCAGAACGGGGGTCAGAGCACAGCCGGTGGTGCAGCAGGCTCTTCAGCGTTAATCCAGACTTTCCAAGCCTTTTGGCTTCTCAGAGGCCACCAGGTGACTGTTTCTCTCTTCAGCAAGCCCCCAGAGCAGGCAGGGGAAGGGCAGACTCCAGCCCTGCCTGGCAACTCAGGGGCAGTAGGGCCCAGATATCTCGGGGTGTAGAGGGTACATGGTACCTGCTGAGCTGCCAGGTGTGGCCTCTGCCCACCCCCTTGGGCCAGGGTTGCTGCCCATGGAGCCAAGGGGCCACCCAGTGACCCTTCCCAGGAGTGAGGGCTCCCAGGGAGCAGACAGGGCTGTCTTTGCCCCTTCCCATCCAAGGCCACCATGACGGTGCCTGGAGGCCACCCCAGGGGATTGCTGCAGGAGGTGATGACCAGATGTCAGCTACGCAGACCACTGCAGCAGGGCCCACAGGAGGTCACATGGGAAAGTCCTGGAGGGACAGCCTGACCACTCACTCAGCCCAAAGGGAGTTGATGCCCAGGGGATGCATACAGCTCCCCAGCTGGAGCCTGAGGGAAAGAACTGGCCCTGGGTCCTGGAGACCCTCTCCTGGACACCCAGCAGCAATGCTAGGCTGAGTCCTGGGCCGAGGCTCCATCTGGGACCCACCAGGCAGGCGCCCGTCATGTGGCAGGGGTGAAGGTGCTGTGCGTCTGTGCCTGGACTGTGTGGACACTCAAGCACCGGGGAGCCTGTCCCCCTCCGTCGCCGCTGGCATTTGCTTGGAGCCAGAGGACCCTCCCCACCCTCTGGCTGTGCATGAGTCCAGCATGGAGCTGGGTGGAGCATGAGGAGGCTGCCACGGCTGATGTGAGCCTGAGCCTGTTCTGCCTTGTGTGACAGAGTAGGGCCCCCCACGCCCCAGAGGTAGGAGCGCAACCCCCACAAAGCCAGAGACTGCTGTGCACAGGGCTGCAGCCTGCAGGGAGACCTGGCTGTGCGACCCGGTCTGGGTGCTCTGCTCAGCCACCCTGTCTCCAGCAGCTGAGACTCGGCACAGGACAGGGTCTTCGTGCCCCAGTGGTGGCCTCACAGCTGCTGTCTCCAGCCCACACCCCTGCCCGTGCCACGACTCTGCCGGCCCCGCAGCAGCCCTTCTGGCACACGACCTGCCCTGCTGCTCTGGCAGGGCTCTCTGCCCTCAGGACGAAGGCGCTTCCTTCCTGTCCTTTGCTGCTTCCTCAGTGCGGGGCTGGAGCGCAGAGCCAGTCCGTCTCTCGGGTCAATGCCCCTAGCCCTTCCAAGTTCCGAGATAGGCTCTGACCAGGTTACCAGGCTGGCCTGGAACTTGTGATCCTCCTGCCTCGCCCTGAGCACTGGGGGGCACACGTGCACTGCACCCAGCTTGCCTTTCCTTCTCGCTGGCACGACGGCCCCTGGCCTCCTCTGAGGCCAACCTGCTGGGCTCTTCGTGCTGCCTTGTGTGGACACCGGCAGGATGCTCTCCTGCATGCCTGCGTGCAGTGCCCCCACATTTGTGCACACGCCCGTCGCTGTGGCTGGTCCCCTCCTGTAGTCCTGTCGGTGGCTTCCTGAGCAGCTCTGTGTTGCCCGCCTCCTCCTGTGCATGGAGCTGCAGCCTTGCCGCCTCTCTGCTTCTGTGGTCCCATCAGAACCCGCTGTCCTCGGGCCTCAGTGGCACATTCTGTAGGAGTAAAGCTCCAAGGGGGGTATGGTTCCTGGGGCAATGCACAGCAGCCCAATGCCACCGCACCCCTCTCCTTAGGGCTTTCTGTGGAAGAGAGGGGACTTGGGGGACTGTGTGGGGCAGGGACCCCTGCCGAGGAGCTGGGGTGGATGGGTATGCGTCCTTCACTTTACTCCTAATCAATGTGCCAGGCCCCACAGAATGGAGAGTAGGAAGCAGCCCCAGGGTGCCCGGAGGTAGAGCCAGAGCTGAGTCCTGGTGTCCTCCTGGCACCTGCTGCCCCAGTCGGCTCTGGACTGGGCTGGAGCCTGGATCTGGGGAGTGTGGGCTGTCCCAGGAGGCAGTGGCAAGGCCCGGCCCCACCTTCCCAAACTCATGCCTTGGGGCCGGGTCTCTGTTCCCGGCAGAGTGGACCAGATCGTGGGGCGGGGCCCGGCGATACCGGACAAGGACCGACCCAAGGGCCCAGCGGACGCAGAGCTGCCAGAGGATCCCAGCATGATGGGGCGGCTCGGGAAGGTGGAGAAGCAGGTGGGAGAGCCTGGGCTGGGCGGGTGTGGCGGGAGGGGCGCACTGGCTGCTCACTGGCACATCTGCCCCATGGGACCTCCCTCAGGTGGCAGCCCTGAGGGGTCTGGTGTGCACAGTCATAAGTGTCTCTGTGCCTGGGTGAGTGCCTGAGAGGCCTGCTGCACCACACTCGAGGGTCGTTGGCCAGAGGTCCAGCCTGGCTCGCCAGCTCTGTCCTTGCTCCTCCTTCCCACCCTTGCTGTGCTCTATGGGGCTGGGGCTTTAGGACCGGCATGCGCTCAAGACCCTCTTCTTGGGGTCTGCTCCTCTACTCTGAGGTCTGAAGGCTGCGCTGCGGTAGCCCAGCCCAGCAGCTGCCTGCCTGTAGGTCTTATCCATGGAGAAGAAGCTGGATTTCCTGGTGAACATCTACATGCAGCGCATGGGCATCCCTCCGACCGAGACTGAGGCCTATTTCGGGGCAAAGGAGCCAGAGCCTGCACCACCATACCACAGCCCCGAGGACAGCCGGGAGCACGTGGACAAGCATGGCTGCATCATCAAGATCGTCCGCTCCACCAGCTCCACTGGCCAGAGGAACTTCTCAGCACCCCCCGCGGCGCCCCCTGCCCAATGCCCACCGTCCACCTCCTGGCAGCAGCAGAGCCACCAGCGCCACGGTGCCTCCCCTGTGGGGGACCACAGCTCGCTGGTGCGCATCCCGCCTCCACCCGCACACGAGCGGTCACTGTCTGCCTACAGTGGGGGCAACCGGGCCAGCACGGAGTTCCTGAAGCTGGAGGACACCCAAGCCTGCAGGGCTCACGAGGGCGCCCTGCGGGACAGCGACACGTCCATCTCCATTCCATCTGTGGACCACGAGGAACTGGAGCGCTCCTTCAGCGGCTTCAGCATCTCTCAGTCCAAGGAGAACCTGGACGCGCTCAGCAGCTGCTATGCAGCTGTGGCCCCGTGTGCCAAGGTCAGGCCCTACATTGCGGAGGGCGAGTCTGACACAGACTCGGACCTCTGTACGCCCTGCGGGCCCCCGCCACGCTCAGCCACGGGCGAGGGCCCCTTCGGTGATGTGGGCTGGGCCGGGCCCAGGAAGTGAGGCCACTTGGCTGCCAGCCCTGCCTGTGCCACCCTCCAGCCTTGCCTCCTGGTTTGTGGCTGAAGTCCTCGGGCTTTTTCCTGAGGTGAAGTGGGCTGTGAGGGTCCCTGGTGGGTCTGGCCCCAGGGGCCCCCAAGGGTGACTGGTGCACAGGGTTTTTGGCTCTTGCAGTGTCATTTTGCAGTTCTTTTCCAAGCTGGGCTGGAAGACTGCGTGGGAGGCAAAGCCAGCTCATCCAGTCTGTTCAGGGGACCATCACCCTGCACAGTAGAAGGGCAGAAGGAGGTGGGGACTCAGCCAGGGACATGGGTATAAAGGGGCAGCCATGTCCTGTCTCCAGTCTTGAAACCTTTGGGCGGGGGCTCCCTGGTTTGCCCGGTAGCTCTCAGAGAGAGTGGGGATACTGGGCCTGGACTACGCTCACACCTGACCTTTTTGTCCCTCTGTTCCCACTGTGTGTGTGTGGCTGGGCAGAGTCCCTCGCCCTGGCAGCCTGGGCAGAGAGCTGTTGGACAGCAGCCTCTCCCTTTTTCTTTGGGGTAGTTTAGGGTAGGCAGTTCTTCTGAAGGCAGCTGCCTAAAGTTCGGGACCCTTTGCCTGGAGCTGGGGAAGGGGTGGGGCTTTGGGTGTCGCAGTGACCCTGGACCCTCCTGGGCTGGGCCTCCGTGAGGGCCTAGTGTGCAGCCTCGTCTTCCCTGGGCCTGGGGCTCTCTCAGGGAGTGCCAGAGCCAGCAGAATCCTAGCCACAGAAGGTCTGGGTGGTGGGCAGCCTGTGGCCTCTCTTCTCTCCTGACTGCTCCGGCTGGGTGTTGGTCGCCAAGTTGTGGCCAGAATTTTGAGAGATCCGTCTACTGAGCAGATCCACACTGGCTGTAGCCAGGGCCCCTCCTTGCCTGCCGAGCCCATGCCCCAACAGACCTGGGCGGGGCTGGGTGGAGCAGTCACTTGAAGGCCAAAGTCACCCTTCAAACTGCCGGCTCTGAGCTGCAGACAGCTGCTGTGCTTCTCTGGGGGTCCTTTTTGCTGGATCTGACTGTACCCACCTGCTCATTTTCACCCACAGGCCCCTTGGCTGAGGCCTCTAGGTGTTTTGGGAGTTGGAGATATCTGTCCCCAACCTGGGCCCTGGGAGCAAGAAACTTTGCCCTCCGGTCCTGGCATCTGGGCCTGCTCTTCAGCCAGCTGTGGAGGGGTACCGGCCCAGCCACTGAGGAGCAGACAGCCCTGGTCTGCTCCTCCCACTCTGGCCTGGGGGGGCCTGTCATTTGGGGCATGGCACCAAATGACAGGGGCCAGGCCTGTCTGAAGTGGCCAGCTCCGTGGTGTAAGCCAGCTGAGTGCCTGCCCCAGACACTAGCCAGGCCCACCTTTCCCCACTTTTGTGAGGTCTGTTCCAATAAGGGTGGCAGGTGGTGGGGCTTTGTCTTGGCAGCGGAGCCCAGCTTGCTCACCTGGAAACAGTCTCGTTGGGTCACCTGTCCCGGCCACCCGGGGTTTTGCGTGTTTGGGGACCTCAGGAGCTGCAGCCCCACTTGGGGGCATCTCTTCCAGGCTGCTGGCTTGGAGCCACTGCACATGTTTGCAAGCATCCCCTCGGCACCCTGGATCTCATGGGCAGCGTTTGTGTGCCTGAGATGGTGGTGAGCGGTGTCCCCTGCAGGGTTGCCACTGCCTGTGGGACATGGGCAGGGTGAATGGTCACATCCTCACCCCTCTCCTCCAGGCCAGTGTGGGCCCAGGGTCTGATCATCCTCTGTCCTTGGTGGTGGCCTGGGGAGGCTCCTGCCATGGGCAGGCAGGGCTCAGCACCCACCACGACCCTAGCGCAGTCCTCCTCCGCCCAGGCCAGGCTCAGCCCACACGGGCTCCAGCCCGGAGGAGGGGCCTCTTGCCGCCCAGGGAGGTCTGTGCCTGCGCCAGTCCTGTGCTTCACCTCCCGTCCCCAGCAAGTGTCTGGAGCCCGGGCTGGGGCTCTGCAGCATGAAGATGGTTGAGCACGTGGTCTGCCCTAAACTCTGGCAGCCCAGCCGGATGGCAGGAGACTCTTCTTTGGGTCGCAGCAAGAAGAGTTATAGTTGGGCGGCCAGGGAGTGCTCAGGACATGCCATCCAGGCCCTTTGGAGAGCAAAGTGTGCCGAGTCTCAGGAGGATGGTTGGGGGCCTCTTCTGGGAGAGGGTGGTGTAGGAGTTCCCCTTGGGGTCCCCTGGGCCTAGCCAAGCAACACAACTGTCTACTGCCCTAGGGTCCCTATCCTCAGAGAAGCCTGACAGGCAGGAGGCTGGAGGTCTCTGTGAGAAGTGTGAGCACTTTCCTAGGTCTGTGTGTGGCTGAGTGGCTGAGTGTCACCCTTAGGTGTGTGGCTTGGCCAGTGTCACCCTGTGCCACCCTGTTGCAAAAGTTTCTGGGCCAGAAAGAGCAAGCGTCCCCCTGCCCAGGTGCACCCCTGCCACCAGGTGCACAGTGCACTGTCACACGTGCACAGCGAGCTCGTGGACCACACACCACCAGCACACTTTCACACACAGGCGCCTGTGCACACATGTGGTATGCATACGCTTTCACACATGCTCACACAGGCACGCATGCATGTACACACAACAGTACACACTTTTGCGCATACACAAAGCTCACACACGTGCACACAAGCCCATCTACAAGGCAGGAACGCTTTCATACATGTGCCTGTGCAGAGCACGTGTACATAGGTGCACAGATGAGCAGGTCACACGTGGCAGCGACATACTTGCCTACGTGAGCACTCGCATATGCGTCATGCAAGCTCACAGGCCACGCAGAGCAGGCACACACATCCACACGTGTATATATGAGCACACACGGCAGGCCACACCTTCACACACGCATGCTCCTGCGTGCACACACCGGTGCACCACCTGCGTGGCATCTGCACACCTGCATGCTCTCACGCGTACACAAGGTCCCACTCATACTTCAGCTGCTCTGTTTCTGATCTTTTTCTCTTTGGCCCTTCCTGGTTTAAGCCCCAAGAAACTAATGACTTTACACACGTGGCTCTAGAATGTTGGACACGGGTGGGCTTCTGACCGCCCAGGGCTCCTGGACACTGGCGCTAGAGGGTTCCATGCTGCCTTCTTCCTGCGGCCTGTGAGTGCCCAAGGGGCTGGCACTGGAGTCCAGAGCCCCCGGTGTCTGCCAGGCATAGGGCTGGCATTTGCGGTGGTGCCCTCCCCGGGTACCCTTGGCCAGTGGCCCAGCCTCAGCTCCCAGGCCCTCCTCCGAACAGCCATTGCCTGTCCACCATTGACATTTTCTAATCTGACATCTATCCTAAATCACGGCCCCAGGGAGACCACCCGTGTCCTGTGCTGGGACACCTTCCCCAGGGCCTGGCAGGGCAGACAGCAAAAGCTGTGGCCTGGCCGCATCCTGTGGGACCCACAGGGGCACTGAAGCGACACCTTATCTCCTGGGGGCCTTGCTTCACACCCCATCTTGGGCTGGAGGGTCGTTGAACATGCAGGGGCCTCTATCCACTTGAGTTCCTGCCCAGGAGATGCCCGGCACTTAACATACTCGCTCACTTGAGACCACCTCCCTGCAGCTGGGCCCAACCTGGGTTGAGGGCACCATGAAGAGGACCACGGGAGGGTTCTGCCCTGAGGTGTTGCTGGAAGCTCCCTGAAGGCAAGGGAGCCAGGAGGCATCTCAGCTGCACTCACTGAGTTCCCGTCCGGGCTGTGCTCGGCCTGGTTGTGCAGCGTGTGGTGTGGAGGCCGCAGGACCTGCCCTGGACCTCACACTGCCAGTCAGACTCCACTCGCCTCGCTGCCACAGCCTGAAAACACATGGTGAGGGGTCTTGGCTAGCACCCACTGCAGTGGGGAGACAGGTGAACCCCAGCACCATGAGGCCAAGCAGAGTGGAGGGCAAGGCCCCAGGCCCATGCACAGAGTTTGGGGTCAGGCTCCTGACATGGTCATCGGCTGCTCCCATGCTGTGTACAGGATGTAGATATGCAGCTTCCTGGATCTGCAGGATGCAATATCCACCCAGGGTGCCTTTTTGGCTGTCCCCTGTGAGCTGTCCTCCTGGTTCTGCTCCTCCTGAGCCCCAGTCAAATGCTAAGTAGGAGGGAGACAGCAGGGAGGACTTCCCGAAGGAGGTGGTATGGAACTGAGGGCCTAGGGAGAAGCCCAGCCATGCTCCCCAGCTGGAGATTGAGTGTGGGCACAGGGCAGTCCCCCAAGGGTTTGGGGCAGACCCCCTGGGGTAAGCGTTAGTGAAGGATCTGACCTGAGGGCAGCGTCCTTGGGAGGAGGTGGCTTGCAGGGGCTTCTGGGAACAGGGTAGAGAAGAAGGCCCCCAGAGGTGGGGTCCCCAGTCTGCCAGGCCCCTGGAGGGGCTGGAGGTGGGGCCGACTAAGCTGCCATCCTGGACACTTGCTTGGGTGTCCCTGGCTGACCAAGAGTGCTGGGTCCAGCCAGGCCTATCCTGAGCACCCCTAGGTACTAGACGCTGTCTGGTGTGGGAGAGGAGGGGACAATCTCTGGGTTCCTGGGACCCTGGGTCTGAGGCCTTGTGTCCCTGGGCCCCTAGGCAGGACTGCACGTCGTTAGATGCCGCAATCCACCTTGGGCTGGGTTTTCCAAAGTCGTTGCCTTAATGCATGCTGACAGGGTCCCCGAGGTTGCCCTGCCCATGGCCTGCCAGGCACAGGCCCATGGAGGTGCCTCCAGGATGGGCTGGCCAGGGGCGCAGAGTCTGGGTGGAGCGGAGCACAGGCAGGAGGAGTCTCCCTGGTCGTCAGCCATGGAGGCACTCAGAGCCGGCCATCTCCCTCGACGCTGTCCACTGGCCTGGAGCCAGCCTTGCGGCCCCCACGCCCACGCCCACGCCCACGCCCACGCCCACCCATTGCAGTCTGCCCTGGTCGTGACGGTGGCTGCAGCTTCCCCATCTGCGCTGTTGCCTTGGCTGTCTTTGCACTTTCGTTCACGCTCCAAAGAATACTTCGCGATGCCTTCGCCCTGACGTCCTCCCGCACCGTCCTGCAGGCGCTGGGGCATCAGGACCCGGCCTTTTTCTTTTGGTGAATGTGTTGCCATCCGCACACCGATCTTGACTTCACGCATTGTCCGTCTTCTAGGGATAGACGCCCAGGGAACGAACTCTAGTTTTCTAACGAACTAGCCGCGATACTCACTTCCACACAGACAGGCTGATGCTAGGGCCGCAAGACCGGGCCAGTGCGGGTTCGTGGGGCGCTTCGGGTGCAGAAGCCCAGCAGGGACATGTGTGGACATTCTGGACAGTTCTGCCACAGGGCCGAGTCCAGATGCCTGGTGGACCTGTGCACTTAGTAAACAAGTGACTTGACCTGGATCACGTGGCTTCTTCACTGTCTGCTGGGCCCTGGGGTGTGGGACAGCCCTCTGGCCCTCGGCCCTTTCCTACCTGAAAAACCCTTCCCCAGCCCTGAGGAGCTGGAAGCCTGAGCCACCCATGACACCCATGCCCTGTTGTGTCAGTGGTGGTCCCTAGCCGTGAATTGCACGCCAGATTCCCATGCTGGAGTTCTGTGCTGGCAAGCCCCTCAGTAAATGGTAGATACCCCAGCTGTCAGGAGTGGGGTCTTCCTGGGGCCCTGTAGCCACTGGGGTCAGCAGGACCTGGGAATAGCTCTCTGTCTGGGCCTGCTGCCATCGGGTGACCTCTGAGGATCCCATCTGTGCCTTGTGCGAATCCAGCCCTGGCTAGGTCCTCATTGCCTTCTCCCTGCTGTCCACACCTCTCGGAGGGTGGGTGGGCGCTTGCCAATCTGCCTCCCCTCCAGCGGATCCCGCGAGGCCTGGCCTTGCTGTCCTGGGTGTGGGAAGGGTCTCAGCTGCTGTTCCTGGCCACTGAGCTCTCCTGTATCCCACACCTCCCAGGCCTGGGCCCAGCCCAGCCCAGAAGGAAGGGTGGCTTTGTGGGCTTAGTGACCCTCTCTCTTCCCGGATGCCCCATTTCTGTGGTGGGGCACTCAGGAGTCTGTCGGCCACAGGTTCCAGGCAGCTGCTGTGTCTTAGCTGCCCATGCCAGGGCCCTTGGGAGCAGGGCTGTCGTGATGGATTTGCAGTTGGGGGCCTTGGTCCCAGGGCGGTCTGGGTTTCCTCCTCCCTGGCCAGGAGAGGAGAGGAGCCTTTCCACGCTTCTCTGGTGGCGGCCTTTGCCCGGGAGCTTCGGTAGGATTAAGATTAGGGCTAGACGTTGGCTGCAGTCAACAGAGAAACTGGACAGCCAACTGGACCTCACACTGCGTCATTGTCTGTAAGTGTGGAGGGGCCACCAGGCGTGGGCAGCAACAGCCTCTGATGCCGGGGACCCAGGTCCGCTTGCCTTGTTCTGCAGTGCATGGCTTCCTCCCTCGGGCTTCCCTGTGGTCCAGCGTGGCTGCTGGAATGAGGCCGTTATGTGCTCACCTCAGCCACAGGAAAGGGGGATGGGGAAGAGGGCAGCCTCTTCCTCCAAGCATTCAGCTTTGCGGGCACACACGCTGCTTGCAGTCACGTCTCGGTGGACTCGCTCACACACCTACAAGGAAGACAGGAAATGAAACTCCTGTGCTAGGTCCCTCGTGCCTGCTGAAGCCAAAGGCCTGCCACTAAGGGGGTGAGGGGAGCGAGGCGCACCGCAGTGGGCCCAGAGGGCTGGGGTGGCCTCGGGCTGGACTCTGCCCCCTGCTGGCAGCCGGGGGCCAAGCAGAGCGCAGAGGGCTTCCCTGGGCCAGGCCTTACCTTCCTGCCTGGCTCGCAGGGATGCTTGCTGGCCGTGGTCCCAGCATGCCCGGGCCTCGTGGGGCTCTGGATGTGAGGCTATGTCACTTGGCCTCAGGGGCAACTCTATCCCCACAGGAAGCCATGCCCTGTTGTCATCTCCTGGGTCCCTCAAGCAGCTGTGGGCTGGAGATAACTTTCCCAGGTGGGCAGGAGGGGACAAAGAAGCTCCTAGACCAGGAGAGTGTTGTGCCATGTACCCAGGGACCCCTTCTCAGGGTAGCAGGTACCTTGGACATTTATGGGCCACTGGAGGAGAGGACACTGGCCCATGCTGTTCCCTGGCCACCTGCTGGCTGTTGTCCCCTGTGCCCGCCAACTTGTCTGTCCCCTTGCCTCGAAAGTCTCACTCCCTCTCTTCTCCCCTGCCCCTGTCAAGCTGTCCTGCCCCTTCTGGTAAGCTGATGGCCTCCTCTGACCCAGCTCTGGTGACACCCACCTTCCCAGGTGTGAGGTGAGCCTCTTGCTGTGCCCGTGAAGGACGTGGCCTGCACACGCCGCCTCTTCCTGCTGTGACCCACACTCCTGAGACCACGGGCTTGCGCCCCGTGGAGCTCCTCACAATGGGGATGTCTGCAGGCTCCTTCCCAGTGTGTGGGACCAGTGGAGGCAGGGATAGTGTGACAGTCTGGGCAAGGGGCAGGGGGAGTTGACAGTGGGTGGAGAGAGGCACCTGCCAGATGGACTCCAGGGAAGTCTGTGGTCACCTTGCAGGGGCCACAGGGAGTAAATTCTGAGCCCCACTAAGTGCCAGGCTGGCAGCAGGGTCCCTGTGAGCAGGGTGATTGATGCCCAGGATGGCTGCAGGAGCTGGGTGCTATTCCCAGGACTCCCGCCAGGTGGCAGTACCTACCAGGAGGAGGGACTTCTGTAGGCCAGAGTGCTGCTACAGCAGTGCGTAGATCTGCTGGACGGCAACCCGGAGATCTATCATGGGGCCAGTCCCAGGCCTCTGGCTGGCAGGTGATGGCCTGGCCTGCGACAAGACGACCCCCTAGCCTCTCATGGTTCGGCCCTTCCCAGCAGGTCACCAAGCTCAGACCCCTCAGATGTGAGCAGTGCCCTGGCATGAGCTTCTAGACTGCAGATCGTGCACAAGGGCCCCAGGTGGGAGGCAGACCCTGGGGACTTTCAGGGGGTGGGTGATCTCTTTCCTGGGTTGTTCTGTCTGGCAAACCCTGGAGCAGCAGGTGGCAGCAGGCCTTGAAGCTGAGTCAGTGAATGTCTGGTGCTGGGTCCCCCTCAAGGAGCTCCAATCCAGAGAGGGGGCTAGCGTGAGGCCAGCTGCAGCATTTGCAAGGTGGCCTGCTGTGCCCCTACCCTGCCCATGTCCCGCAACCTGGGTTGCCTGAGGCTTCCAGGGGGCACTGGCCTGTTCCCTGACCTTAGTGGAGACCCTGCCCACTCACCCACAAGGCAGTCTAACTTCCGAACACTCACAGAACAGCCTCCTTCTACCTCCTGCGAAGCTCAGGTTCTCAAGCCAGGCTCATCTGCAGGCCTGAGCTACGTGGAGCACGCAAGGGGCTGGGCAGGGTCTGGCTCCCACTGTGGGATACGCTTCGGCAGCCCCACATTGTTGACTAGGTGGAGATGGGGGGAACAGCTCCCTACTCTTTGTGACACTGGGCTACCTCACCCTTTTCTTCCTGCCTGGCACTCCTCTGCACCCCTTAGCCCCTTCCCTGGCATGATGGTTTAGATCTAGAATGTCCCTGCAGAAGCCTTGTGTTCGTAGGCTTTTGGAAAGAGGCTGGATTGAGGAATGCTATGATCCAACGACTGGCTCATGGCTGAAGGTGCTGTTAGGAGAAGGGGCCTGGTCTAGAGGGATGGCTCCCTGGGACGTGACCGGGGTTCTTGTCTTCAGTTCCTCCCTTCTCTCCTTGCTTACTGTCTGCCATGCAATCTGCCTGGGAGCCCAGGCAGCCGTGGACCACACCCTCCAAAAACCGTGAGCCAAAATAAACTTCTTGTTAAGTTGTGGGTCTCAGCATGTTGTTTCAGCGACAGGAAAGTGAGGGATACTTGTGCTGGGTCACTCTGCTTGCGTCCTCCCTGGTGGATCTCACCAGCACAACACCCTCCATAGACTCTTCCTTCAGGCACAAAGCCCTCCTGGCCCAGGCCACTGGATCTGAGGTGGTTGGGCAGGGCTCAGTGGTGAGAGCCGGGTGGCTTGGCACTTGGGCTCCCCTGCCCTCTGAGGTTGTGTTGCTTAGACTGCTTTCCCTGCCTAACTCTGCCCTGTGTGGCCTCCCACACCATAGATGTCCCACATCCTTCCGAGGGTGCCCCAGCTAGCACGCAGGCACGAGCTCTGCGGAGAACCTCCCCCGCAAGCCAGACAGCGCAGCCGGGACTCCCTCTTGACATTCAGAGTGCTATTTTTTTACGAGCAAGGTTGGTTTGACATTTACATTGGAATGAATCTGTGCTAACTTCCTTCCTGCTGCTGGCGTGGGGACCAGAGCCTCCTGCTGCTCAGGCAGTGCGGCTGCCTCACGTCCACGCAGGGCTGAGGTGCAGCTGCCTGGCACATAGAGCCCCTGCCCCTGCCCTGGGCTTGAGGGTGCCACCTCCAGGAAGAGCTTTCTTCCTGCCTGTAACCTTTAAGCTCCCTGGGTGCCCGGCCAGGGTCCTTTTCCTGGTACACTCCAACAGCATCCCGTGCCTTCGCAGAGGAAGCTGCCACTCAGCTCGTAGGTGAGAGTGGGCTGGTTTCTTCCTGTCTACCCAGTTCTGGCACAGGGTGCCAACCTGCCAGCACCATTGCATCGCAGTGTCAGGCGAGCCCCCGGATGCCCCAGCTCCGCCCCCTGGCTAGCTGGGTCCTGCTGTGGAAACAGTGACGCAATGTGGATGCCACCCAGCAGGCTCTGGGTGCCCCACCGTGGCTGCCTGCCAACTGCCCTGCCCTGGCTTGGCCCCTTGCCTACCCTGTGCCCCTCCTGTCCCTTCACAGTGGCTGCCTGAAGCTCATCCTCCTTTTGCCACCTTGTTGATGTCCAGGGGACAGGGGGAAGTCTGGAGGTCAACTCAGCCAAACAAGCTGCCCATGGGCCAGAGGGAGTAAGCAGGAGCCATCAGCCTGGCTCCGGTGCGGCTTCAGGTTCCTACTGGACTGCAGCAGGTGAAAGGCAGGTCCACAGGGCAGAGGAGCCCGATGGGCACAGCACAGCACGGGCATCTCTCCACCGTGGCCCGAGACCCTCCGCAGCGCCACGCAGTGTCACTTCCTCTCCAGAGGCCGTCAGCAGCTAGCAACCACCGTTGTGAGGGTCCACCTGGCACTCCCCTGGGCTTCCTGGGGTGCAGGTGTCAGGCCCAGGTCGTGGCCAACACTTCACACCAGTGGCATGTGTGTGAGACGGAGCCCAGATCCTTGCCAGTCCCAAGTCCCACTTGCCTGTCACCTGCTGAGGCCCTGGACACTGGGTGCAGAGAAGCTCCCCACTTTCCTCAGCCCAACCTTGACCTGCAGAACCCGACACTGACCAATGGCTGTGGTCATTTTAGGCCACTGGGCTTTAGGGTAGCTTGTTACACAGCAGCAGAGGGACAGAGTCCCAGCCCACCAGCAGGGGTGCAGAACTGCTACTGCATGTTCCTGTCCTGCAACCGCGCCTGTGTCCAGCAGCAGCTGGTGTGGTGGGGGGACAGCACCAACAACCCTGTGTCTGCCTTGGGCATCCTGTAGGGAGGTCTGTGCTGTGCGAGGCTGTTTGGAGCTGGCAGGAAAGTGGGTCCGTTCCCGGTTTGCTGGACATTTGGACCGCTAGTGGGTATCGTGCCGTCGGGTGTTCTCCTGGATCACGAGGATGACTTCTCTCTGGTCTTTGCTGAGTTATATCAAGTGATCACTGGATGCTGACCCAGTCTCCCTCACGGAGAAGCCCCGAGTGGGTGTGGCACAGCACTACCCTTGGGTTGCCCTGCTGGCTTCCCTGTGCTACTGCTACTTTTTTTTTCTTTTCTTTTTCTGTATTTTCTCTTTTATAATTTTTAAAAGACAACATGAAATAGTTCAGTTTTTTTTTCTTTCAGAATTTTATTGATAAACAGCAATTAGACAGTTTCAAATCAAATC
>NDGN011241380.1:0-12978 GCA_002564285.1 Tympanoctomys barrerae | reverse complement strand
CTCTCTCCACAGAGCTTGGAATGAAGAAATCTGACAACTGCCATCCTGGTCTAAGCAGTGATTTCTTTCCTTCTTTTCTTTTCTTTTTTTTTTTTTTTTTTTTTTGACAGGGTGTACAGGGTCTCCCTGCACAGATCAGACTCATAGTGATGCTCCTGTTTATAGCCTCGAAAGAGCTGGGATTATAGGCAAGTGCCACCACACCCAGTCTCAATCACTGGCTAAGTGTGCCCCTGGGGGATAGGGGGCACTGCAGTCCAAGGGATTGAACTTCCAGCCCCTGAGTATGCCTAAGCAGGTGATTTAATCTGCTGAGCTATTTGGCTGGCCCTGAGCAGTGCTTTTAAACCCATCCCTCTGCTATGTTTTTACACCTGCTACAGACCATCATCATGGGTTGGTTAGGCCCAGGAAGCACAGCTACACTCATAATTCCCAACCATTGTTCAGCCCTGTTCTTGGCAGGCAGCAAGTAATTTCTTATACATCAACAAGTCCAGTCTTGGGTGGGTAGTCACAGCTCCAACTTCCATTGTGACTTTTTCCTTCCATAATCCTCCTTTTTTATGTGTGTCTATGATCCTATCAAAGACCTTATAACAAATAGCTGATCTGTTCTCTAGAGATCTATTCTCCAGTGCCAGAACTATCATTTTGAAGTTTTATTAGAAATGTACCTGTCCTGTTGAGCTGAAACCCCTGCTTCTTTTCTTTTTTGTCCTATCAAATGGATTCTAAAACAATGTCTTTGAGATCTTCTTGATTCTAATGTTGCCAATTCCTATTTACTTCTGTGATGCCACTTAACTTGTCTGCTAAATAGAGAGGCTGTGATGCTTATTCTCTAATCAAATTCTTCTGTTAGTCTTCTTTTCCTGCACAGGCCATCTAAGATCTTGGTCTGGCACCTAAGGCCTTTCAAATTAGTCCAGTCCACATTTACAAACTGATACAGTGCCATTCTGAGTTGTGTGTCTTAAACATACTAAAATTCTGTGCCACTGTCCTTCACACCTTGAGTCTTTGTACTTGCTCATTTTTCTGTGTACAATATCCTTTCATTTAATTTTTGTTCTTAAATTCAACTCAAATAATTCTTTGGCTGTGAGATTTCCTTGCCATTTCTGGGATACTTAATCTTTCTGTGCACTCCAGGAATTTTCACTTAGACCATCACACATTATTGTACATAGCAGAAGCATAAGAAAAATCATTGCAGCTACACTGAAACAACTTCTCTATTTCAAATCCAATTTTTATAACCAACCACTATAGTCATAAAATGCCTTTTAAAAACACCACCAGTGCAAGGACTTTTCCCTTAATTTGAAACCATTATTGAGTAATGCCAGTATAATCAAATCATATGTACTTACTACACAGGTCTCATGGGACAGACTTATGCAGTACGTATTGCTAGATTCCATGATGTAGAAATAATGAGAAAGACAAAGTCCCTTTAAGTAGTTAGTGCTTTCTGCGCAAAACAGTAACATTTTAACATTTGGTATTATCCTCTACTAAATAGGATATATATATATATATATATATATATAAAATTAATTCAAGTATAAATCAAAATAATTATATTCTATTATCCTAAATTTATAACTTTTAAGGAAGGCAAAATGTAAAAGATATTAAGAAATGGATTAATGGATTTTCTTCTTTTTGTCTTTTTTTCCTATTTCTGCTCTTTCCAAAAATAACATTTAGAGACTATTATATTATGTAATATACTCAGATAAAAGACAAAGAACATGGTATGGATGTTTTGCCTCATGATGTTAGGTAAGATGTTCAAGTAATGAGAACAAGTTCATAACATAGGCTATGAATGATAAAATCAGACAAAAATGCCAGGGTGTGCTATGGGGCTAGAAGACAGAGGCAATAAGAAAAAGGTGGTTCAAAAAACTGGGGAATCAGAGAAGCCTCCTCAGAAACATACTTCTTAGTCCACTCTTCTATCTGTAGTGTATCTTCTTTTTATTTATTTATTTTCTCCTGTCTTAGGAAAATAAAAAATTGCAACCCATTGTACTGTATGATCTCATAGTTGAAGATTTAAGACACAGAATGACAGATAGAAAGTACTAACTGCCATGTATATTAATACTTTGTGATAAGCCCCTCTGATGAAAACCTAGGAGATCTTGAGTTTTTATTTTGCTGTCACCAAATCTTAATTATGTCTATATGTTCTTCAGAGCAATGAAATATTTTTATCTTAAATATTTGTTACTATTAAGGAAGTAGCAAGCTAAGTAATAAATGTTTACAAACAAAAGTTTTAAATTCAGAATACCTGGAGAGATATGTGAATGGATAATAACATTCAACACATTTATATAAAACTGGCCTACCAAGGAAAATTATTACTACTGTGTTTGAAGAAACAGATTTGCTAGATGGACTAAAACGTATCTTTAATTTCTCAGTGCCATAATATCTCATACAAAGGATTATATTATAAACATTTAAGTTGTTCTATTATTTTTTCATTTGTATTTGAGGCTTTATCCTTTCTCCTCTGCTCCAATACAGTATTAGGAAAAATGGGATTTTCTCTCCCCCGACACTCCCTCAACTTTCATCTGTGTTTCTTATGAAAGTCTTTGTTATGTAAAATTTTGAACTGACACATTAGGGGTTTTACCAGCAAATGATTCCCACCTGCTCACCCTTGCTTGCTCCTCCCTTGCTTGCCAGTCTTTCAAGCTGCTGGTTCAGCTCTCCAGGTAGTACTAAAAGGTGGCTGTGATACAATCCCAGCTCATAGATCAAAGAGAGCACCTCATGCTTGCTCTCACTGGACACAGGAGGTAGAACAGTACAGCCTTTACTGTAAAGGCAGAAAATCACTATAAATGAGGCTCTGCATCTCATGCAATTAAACTCCACCACAGAGAGTTGTGGCTAAATCGGGGTACTCCATTTATGCCCTGGCACTCCTCACCCACAGCTTTCCTACTTGGAATCGACACCACAGCTCTGAATTCTATTTACAACACTTGAGCCTCAACATTTTGCTTATAACTCACAGATGATGAAGGAAAAAAATCAGAAAGATTAAGTGAGCTACATAATTTATTTTTCCTTGGGTCTTCCAAGACATAACAATATTTGTTTCTCTTCTCAGCATAAAGTCTTCTATGCATCCCATCTGCACATGTTCACAAGAATATGAAGCCAATGCAGAAATGAATTGCCTCATTTTTTTTGGAAACATGGCAGCAGTTCTCTTCAGATCCTGGGGTTGTACCACCATAGAAATAGTGGGACTGAGATCCATTTCTTGCCCTAGAAATAGAGGCATTAGGAAGACATCTAAGGTTTTATCAGGTAATTTTATCCATTGCCCATTTCTACTTGCTTTCCACTCATCTTTGTGGCTGGAGAAGACAGGGGACACAACAGTCTCAAAGGCTCTTAGAAAGTGAGCCCATTTTCTGGGATTAAGAAAGCTGTGGGCATCCAGAATGATCTGGACAATGGCCCTCCGAAGAGCCTGAATCAACATTGCAATGGGATAAATAGAGCTAGACTTAGACTGAGCTGTAAAGAAAATTAGTCCTTCCAGTGGGAATATGTATCTCTTCAGACCTCCCTGTTTTCTTAGGTGGAACTGTACCCATAGCCCTCAGTGTTACATCTCTCACTACTTTACTGGAGCACCCACTGTTGTACATATCATTTTCAATAAGTTCTGTGAGGAATATAAGGAGCTTAAGTGTGTTCAGTGTTATCTCCTAACTCTGTAAAACAAGAAGCTACAAATTTTAAAATAAAAAATCATATTTATTACCATCCTTCTGACACTTAGGCTAAAGTTTTGTAATTTTTCTTGAATTTTCTTCTTTTACAACCATATTGCATCTGCCAGAAAACCTGTTGGCTCTGTCATCAGCATCCATCCCCACTCCTGCCATCTTTTAGGGAATCAGCTGCTGCAACTCTGCAACAATCCACCAATATGTCTCAGCTGCTAAAGAGCAGATCTCTCCACTCCCATCTGTGCCCTGAGACAAGCTACCCTCTTTAGAGCACAGAGAGGACCACAGCAAATGCAAGAGAGCCGGGTCAGATCATGCGTCTGCTGAGCACCCTGCTGCAAATTCCCATTCTGCTCTCAGAATGGGCAGTGCAGGCCTGAGCAATGTGAGCTTTCCCCTGCTTTGTGTATGTGGATCTGAGTCCTGCATGCCTCACCCCCATCATGCTGACCTCCTTTCCTTAGGCATGCTCTCTCCACAGACCCTTTGCACTAACTGCAATGCTTGTCATCCCAGAATGAAGGCCTTGTTCATGTCATCCTTACAGTGGCTTCTTGAACCTTCAAGCCCAGCCTCAAATGTCATATCTCAAAGAAACAAATTTTAACAACCCTATGAAATTGCATCTGATTCTATTTCTACTAATTTCCCTGGTTTACTTTTACTTATTGATTTTTAATTTTCTCCAAGCAATTCAATTCATAATTTATGCATTATATATTTTATCTTTTCACTGTGTTCATCCTTCTCCTCTGTTCATGATGATATAAATTCACAATGTCAGCAGCTTATTTTGTTTCCTGATGGGTTTTACTGGATTAGAACAACTGTTGATACATAACTTTTTTGATATATACATACACACACAACACACATTCCATAATTGAATACAAGTACTATATTGTACTGAGCATATATTGTATGCAATGCTTTGCTATATATGCTATTTTATCTCCTTTAATAAACACTGTGCAGAAGGTATTACTGTTCTTGGCAAACACAGAAACTGACATTTTAAATTCTGTAACTTGTTCAAGGTACAGAGTATGCAAGTGTCAACACCAAGATTGAAACTCAGATCCAAGTCTAGAGCTTGGATGTTATCTACTATGACATGTTGAAAGTAGCAACTTGTTTCATTACATAGTTCTGCATAATCACAAGTCTCTGTTGAGTAGGAAAGGATTTCAGCTTTCTGGAGTGAGAAGCGGAAAGTAACTATCAAGACTTATGTTATTCCAGGGTATGGTCTTAATTTAGAAAACAATTTGCAACATGACACTGGCCCATAGTTTCTATAGATACAGGCAAATAAAATACAGGGAATATGAGTGAATTTTAATTGGTTGTCCTTTTAATTTACTTCATCATAGTCTCATTTTCAGTTCTCCTCTAGGAGCTTTTTCTAAGTGTCTCTAATGCTAGATCTTGTTTTTGATCTCCAACTGATATACAATCCCAATTGTTCATAAATTCATAAAATTAAATAACTTATTTCAAGAAGCCTTTGGATTTTTTAAGTCATGCACACCAACCCACCAGCAGATCCTCAGCAATCCTCACCAGTTCTTTTTCAATCCTGGTGCCTAGAATAATACACAAACCCTGCTTAATGAAGCACTAGAGTCTTTGCACCACCCTTGTTCATCGTGCCAGAGTATGGATTTGCCCCTCTTCTTTTACACATAACCTTATTTCAAGTTTGAATCTGTCATCCAGTGGGATGAGAATCTGTCCCCGTCTGTGTCACACCTACCTCCATCTGTATTGTAGATTTATAAACTTCCATGGGAGAAAGACCTGGCTATAATTATACATACTGACTCGCTTTATACAGCACTTACAGGCAGAAATGGACTGTGTAGACTCTTAATATGTACATTCTGATAAAAATATCCTCATCTCTTTCCTGCTGAGGCATCCTCCACCCACGCCAACACTTCGCTTTCTTTCTCATTTGGCTGGTGAGTCATATCACTGCTCGAAATTTATATTAAATGTTTCAATTCCAATTTTTTGCTTTCTTTTTGGCCAGTATTTTCTTGACTTGAATAATCCTCATAGCTGCATCTGTTCACATCTTGCAGCATAAGCATAGTAGGATGTATAAGTAGTCATCAGACTTTGAGCATCTTAATGCACTAAATAATATTTTTTAGGATTAAGCATCCATCATGCTTTAAAAATACTCCAGCAGATTGTCTTTCTAAATAGTGCCTTGAACAGCAGTTGTCCCTTCCTCAGCAAGCTCAGTAAAGAGATAATACATCCTTTGGGGTCAGGCTATGCTCTATTTTCCCCCATGAAACCCTTTAACTGCAAATAACTTTCCATAAATGGATTCTTGCATTTCTTTTTAAATCAAAATTATTATTAAATTAAAGAAGAAAGGTTTATCTGTACAAAAAATTTGCTAAGTGAATTCACTGAGCTACATGCGGAGTGGCTCATTTAAATACATAGGATTTTTATTTTTCCTTACCCGAAGATCCTCTTAGGGACAAGGACTCCCAAATAATCAGGGTTATGCTAAGAAGACACTATCACAACATTACTGAAAGAAAATGCATTATATCCTACCTGTTACAAGTTTTCCACTTTGCTCTCACTTATTAATAATTTTCTACCTTACTTTCAACTATTACTGGATTATTTTAAAAGGTAGTTCAACAGAAAGATTATTTAAGGCTTTTTCTAAATGCAAGCCCTATTAGATAATTTGGCCAATTGAAATAAAATATGGTTTTAATATTTTATTTACATTTTTCATTCATTATTTTCATAATGGCCCTGGTTTATTAATTATTTTAAGAGACATGTGGACTCACTTCCACTTTCATTGAAGTTACAGAATTGCGGCATTCCATGCTTGACACAAAGAATTGTCAGCATACCGTCTTGATCCTTAGTTGGATGGCAGAACTCAGGGCCTCCACCTGCATTGATCCTCATAGGAAAAAAATGCCACTTCCTTGCAGAATTCACCCCACAAACTCCTAACATCAATTTATCCAATCACATCTATCTTTTGCTTTCACAACATTTTTATAATTCTGAGGTTCGCTGAAAATCAAAATCAGTTTTCTCTTCTGTCAATACTCTCTTCTTCTGGGAATTCAAATTTTATCCTGCTGTCCAGTTTGTCTCTGTGGATGTGCTTCAGTCGATCTACTTATCTTTTTCTCTCACTGTCAAGGATAAGTTTACCAAAATCTCTTCCTAGTGATATTCAGAAAAGAAATAGACTTGCAATTATCTGCAGATACCGCCAACTCACTGAGCACAAAACACACGGCACTTCAGCATCCTAAATTTAAGATATCAACTCATTTAAATCTTCTGCATAATGTCTATGAAGCAGTTACATGGCAGCTATACTAGAAAGTGTTCCTTTGAGAAGTGTAAGGTTCTCACATGAAATCAGTTCCAACAGCCATGTGTCTCCTGGGGCTGCAGAACTTGTCACAAAATAACCAGGAACTAAATCCACAGTTTCAGGGATCTCCTAGTCTACTGTCTGAGACAAGCCAAAGGAATAAGACATAGCTGCAGCCTGTGGCAGTCTGGCCAATGTTAGCTCAGGGGGCGTGTGACCCCATGCTTCTTGTCTTTGTGGACATTCCCCTCCCTAGAGGTGACACAACTAAAGTAACACTTTCAAGCTCATTTACCACTTAGGCATACTTCCTTTGAGATAAGAGTAGTGACTTGGGGAGAAGTGAGAGAGTTCAATATGATCACTTCTGCCATTTTTTAGGGTGCTTTGAAGTTTTCTGTCCTATTTTCTTGCTTTCTGTGATAAGCGCACAAGGTCTGAATATGACTGATTTTTCTGCAGGAGTCTGGCCTTCTGGTTGCACATGTGAAGCAGTGTGGGTATGAGTAACACAGGCCCCAGCACTCTCTCCCATGAGGTATCAGAAAACCTGAGTATGACCACATACTAGGCCACATTCTGCAATCTAGGCTTGTTACGAATAAAAGTGATGCTCTGGTCTCCATAAGCCCCCTTTCTACTTCCAGTTTTTATTTGGATTAAACATTCCAAGAGGAACAAAGGGATCTTTTTACAGGTCTGTAGAGCCAAAAAAGCAGCAAGCAGCATGGGCTTTCATTTGCTTAGCATCTATAGAGGAAAAGGACTTCAGCTTGAGTATGAGCTGACCCTTATACTCTGTACAAGCTTAGGTATAGAATTTAACCTTTTAGTGCCTCTGCTTCCTCAATCTGAGCACCTATAGGTTTCTAAACACGTTTTGGAGTCTAGAGATACACAGTGAACCAACAGACAAAAATCTCTCCTTCAAGCATTTTCATTTAGTGCAGCTGTGACCCAAAGCCAGTAAGAGCACTACAAGCATAACATTTGAAATGCACTTGCAGCGCTGCCTTGAAACATGGTGAGCATCAGGAGATGACACAGTGATGATGCTGATCTTGACGGCAGCAAGGTCACGTTAAACTGAACCACTCTTGATGTTAATCTAGCTCTTTCTGATTGTCTCTGAGCTTCAGATTATTCCCTGATGCAAGAATAATTCTCAGATAAAAATATTTGCTCCTTCCTTAGATAACTCTGCACTCATTTCCTTAGGGGATAGTGTTATTGAAACTGTTATGCTGTGTAAGGAACAATTAGTTTCTGACTTTGAAGGGATAGAGCTTTCACTTTGGCTTTTATTTGTTTTTCAATATTCAGACAAAAACAGCTTTGCAGTATATCATATTTTAGTAGGCAACATTGATATTTTTCCCTTTTCTTATTTGAGATGGTCTTCTGCTGCTAAGTAATTAAAATTATGATGTCAACAAGAATGTTTCCAATCAGAATTGTAACCTCTTTAAGAATATTTGAATTATTATCTCAAAGGCATGCAGAGGATGCTCAGGCACTCCAGGCTCATATGTAAGCGGGGTTGATTCTAGGATAGAAATGGCTGCACTGTACACTCTTGTGCTTAGGACCACACATAACTAGTATTTCCAGTGCAACCAATCTAGGGTGACTCTAAGATTAGACCTCTCTGAAAATCATCTATCTCAAAGTTCTTTAATTTACATGCCATGCCACTAGCTTATCTAATGTACTAGCTTGGATATTTATTAAAATTTATCCTTTTGGATTCCTATTTAACTATCTGTGACCAGTCCGTTTATCTCTGTCACATTAAGAGTCTATACACAACAAATGATGAATTATTTTCACAGGTAATCAATATTAATCACAGCTCATTTCTTCTGCCATTCATGTAACCATCACACACAGATGCCTTGTATTGACCAAATATTGCATTCTACAATTTTATCTTCATTTTAAAACAGAAAAGCAAAAAGTAGAGAGCTTAAATGTTATATTGAACAAAAAGGTCATAAAGATAATAAGTAGAAGATTCATTAATCAAATAAGGTTCCTTCTGGCCCAAAGCTTTTCCAACTATAGATACTGATATGTAGAATTTTACCAAAAATATCCAAATTACGTTTCAGATTGTATTGAAAACCACTTACTTCCAAGTTAAGATGATAGTGTAAAACTAAATCTTCACAAGGTCTAACATTTTCCAATACGTTCTATCCATTTATGTTGCAAAGTTTAATGAATATTTCTCACATCAAATTTTAAACAAGATCCTCTTAAATTAAATCTCATCCCCAAATTATTAAATTCAACATGGAAGTTCTCCCTTATAGAATGATTTCTATTTTTACATTATAATATGAGGTGAATGTAAAAGTGAAAAAATTGTAAAGCAGTGAGAAATCCATTCATATCTTTGAAAAGAGAAGGACAGAAAGAAGGAAATCAACTAGAGCAAACCAGACCACTCTTAACTTTACTGCTCTTTAGGAAACAATGAAGAAGACTATCTTTTGATTTCAGGGTAGCATGATTTATTCAAGAAATTCAAAGCAAACAGATCCAACATTTCTGAAAATTTCCTTAGCGCTTCATCATGATGATGGTATTTCAAGTGCATACATAAAACTAAATTTATACTAAATGTGCACAATTTTACATCTGTTATAGTTCATTTAAGCCAAGTAAACAAACAAAAATACATAAATTTAAAATCACTGTTTTATAAGGTAGACTTTAATTTCATTCCATTGTATAAGAAAAACAGGGTATATAAATAGAAGCATCCTCATGAATATTTAGATCACAAAATTAAAAAGCCACTAAATAAAAGATTTAGTATTATGTCTATAGACTTTTCATGGTTGCTTGTAAGCAATTGTCATATTACTACTGGTCTTTATTAATACAGAAATTAAAGTCTCAGCCGACTCACATGTAGTAATCAAATGATTTGCAAAAGGACAAGGATGAAAAGCTTAAAATGACTGGGTCAATTTTTAAATGTTTTCTGAGTGATGCTTCATAGAGAATTCTGTACTAAATGCAGTAGGTATAGAGCAACAGACAAGACTTAGAACTTATAATAAAAAATCCAAACTACACAAAAGCTGAAGCATATACAGAAATAGCCATAATATAGATCTTTCCTATTTATGTAAAAATCAACAGTTTCCATGCCTTTACCTATGTGAACAGTTGCTATGATTCCGATCTGGAGTGTCCCCAGAGACCCACGGTGATGTGCCACTTCGCCTCAGCCCCAGAAGTAGTATAATCCACAGACCAAAGATCAGCTTCTAAGATTGTGAGCATTAACCCTTTCTCTTCTCAAGCTTATCTATCTTAGGAATTTGTGAAAGTAATTGAAATCTGATTAGCACAACAACCTTTAAACAATTCTTGATTTCTCTCCTCTCACCTTGTCTAGTCTAATGAATCACATTTTCACTACTTAAAAAGCCATATCCCAAACCATGTGTTCTAAAAAAAATGAATAAAGCAGACATAAATAAAATAGGTAATAATTTTCTAGCTGTAGTGGCAAACAGCTGTAAGCTCAGCCCTCAGAAGGCTGAGGCAGGAAGATCATTGTGAGTTTGAGACCAGCATAGGCTACTAAGTAAGCTCAAAGCCAGCCTCAATTGCATAGTGAGATCATGTCTCAAAACAAAAATAAAATGGTAATCATGGCTAGTAGTATGTATCAGCATCAAAGCCTTTGTCTAACACACGTGAAGTATTGGGCTTGACTCCCGCGCACTATACAATTAAATGAACAACAATAACAACAAATACATGATCAGAGAAGACAACTGAATATAAGGAGTGAATGAATAAGCTTTTCAATAGACCTGAAAGGAGATGATGGGCAGGAAGCGTGAAGAGGTAGTGGAAGTATCTAACAGGTAAGCATCAGAATGCATAGCTATATTTTGCTTCTACCTATAGAACACAGGAAAGGTCTGCAAACTAGAAAAAGATTGTAGTTTAAAAAGTGTGTAGCTGAACTCGTGCGAAAGGATAAAACCACCTAAAGTGAAAATTAGAGGAATAATATCCACGTGAATTAAATTAAAAGAGAACAGGTTATGTGATAAAAAAAAAAGAGGAAGAAATGAACTAATACCAACTAAAAATAAGAGGACAACATAATGGTCACAACATTAAAGCACAATTTTGTGATTAAATGCTCAAAGAAAAAAAATTATTTAACAGAATGTGTAATAATTTATCCTTTTATATGTAAAGTTTGTATTTGGAGACCATTTCATAAGATAGTTAATAAAGATATAAGAATAATAACAATCTTAAATTGTTTTAAATGACATTTTATTCAATATAATGGTAATAAAAATAAAATCAAACATCAACAGTGTATTGATAATGTATTTTAAAATTAACCATTTCTGACTATGTAATTTTATTCTTATTAATGTCCACTTTGAGCTTTACTTGAAATTTTAAAAGATGTACAGTACATTTCAACTTTTCTATAACATTTCAAAGAGGTAAATATCATCATCTGTAATGATTTAAAATGATAACCCATGAGCTGTGTCATGCAAAAGTGAAGTTAAATGTATTTTTTTATCATTGTAGGCTTATAAATGAGATATTTTATAGGTCAAATGTCACTAAACTGTCTTGTCCTGTACTTGCCATGTTATCACCTCTGTGGAATATCTGCTCCTACACACTTAAGGACATGCAAGACTCCAAGAATTTGAGCCAGAAATATCTAATTCACTGCTGAGTTATACACTAATAATTTTCTTATTCAGAGACCACCCTTTAACTCATATTGCTTCAGTTTTTTATTAGTTAAATGGGGTCTTATAATATCTTCAGCATAGTATTTTAGATAATGATACAATATCATATCTGTAAATTATACCTAATACAAATCAAACACCAAGGAACAGTATTTTATTTATTTATTTATTTATTTGCGGAACCAGGGATTGAACTCAGGCTCTGTGCTTGCCAGGGAAGCGCTTATTCTACTGAGCTATCTCCCCAGCCCCGGAAGAGTATTTTAAAACATAGTAATAGAAGTAGTATTTGCTTTCTATTTCAATCTAACAAATTAAAAAAGCTTAGTGGTGTAAAATAGTCTCCAGGTATTAGTGGATAATTTTGTGGGTCATAATCTTTCCTAATACAAATAGGTTCACTGCCCACAATCTTACAAGGGTAGAAGTTAAATACTTTTTCTTCGTATTCACATGTAATGGATTTATAATTTTGAAGTGAATTTAGTTTTTGAAATACAAGCAAAAAATCCAGAATGTGGCATCATGTTTTGATTAACTGCTAAAAAAGGATCTCAATTTTTAAAATTAATTTTATTGAGAAACAAATACAAATGAGATAGCTTCAAAACCAAGTAGTAGGCAAGTTTCAATAATTAATGCACTATATATTGCTATCTTCATAGTGGTTATTCATACTATAAGATGCAGACATGATATCCTGTCTAAACATTATTAGTACAAGTCTTTTCTCATTGAATTAAGAGAAAGTAGCTGTATATGTATCTTAAATATTTTGTATATAAAGATACAAAATAGTCCTTCATTTGTATCCCATGTTTTTTTGTTTACTTTTGTCACAGATGGGCATTCCATTGCCATTTAAAAATTGTAGGTGTGTGAGATCAGCAAAATATTCCAATATAGCCTAGTAGTCCATTACAGTAGTGGGTTATCCTTAGGACTGGCACTGTCAGAATTTGTTGACTTGAACAATTTACAGCTCAGTATATTAATATGGCTTTACTTTTTATACCTCATTTTTATACTTATCTGCTGGATGGTTAAGACCAAGATAAAGCAAGACCTA